>CM040767.1:63261183-63267182 GCA_022829085.1 Abramis brama
TAGAGATGGGGAGTCGACTCCAAAAGAGTCGATTCCTCGACTCTCACTAGCCCTAGTGTCGGAATCGACTCCAGGTCAGGACTCCCAGTGTCGAGTGTTTTGTTCAAGTTCAACACAGCAACAGTTCATTATAACGAAAAGATTATAATGAATGTAAAGATACGGAAATTAAAACAAAAAGGTAAAGAAATGAGAGGAAAAAATAAGTAATGCCAGGAAAACAAAGAACAATAATGCACTAGCGGCGCCAGGATTTTGATTGTAGGTGGGCCTCCAGAAAACTGGATGGGCCAGTTAAAATAAGCAAAAAAAAAAAAGAAGGGGGTTCCCCTTCATCTCCGTTTCAGCGCTTTTCTGCGGCACGTAGGACAGCGACTCATAGCCTACCTGAATTTAATGCGTAATACAGGTTTAAAAAAACAAACAAAAAAAACCTTAGGATTTTTTTGTTGCTTTTTTTTAAATAAAATTACAATTTAATTGAATGTATTGTTTAATAAAATGATAGGCCTATTATTTTTAGTTTATTAACAGCAGCAACAGCTGTAAAGATGAAGTTGTCGATCGTCATCTCCGTGAACGCGCCTATAGAGAGAAATGCACATCATGGATTGCATAATCAGAGAGTAGGCCTAGCCTTTTTCTTTTCGTTTTAAATTGTTAAAAAGACATTTCAAGCTTTAAGATATATTTCATGTCTGTGAGGCATATGCTGAGTTTCGTTAAGTTAGGATTAGATGCGCTCCTGTTTACGAGCAATGCAAGTGACCGCGCGGGCGCCTCTATGATTATATTGTCTCCTATATTTATCCAGGCAATTGGTTGATAAAAAAATATTAAAATTAAGATACAATTTATACAAAACGAAATTCACTTAAAAAAGGCCTTTCTAACTTAATTAAGTGGTCAAAATCATGTCTGACCCGCTCCATGTCTCTCGATATTGCGTATCCTATCTTACTCGTGCGGTTCACTTTTCATAATCAACTTAGATGAAAAAATAACATTATACTATTTTAACAAATATGAAACTAAATGAGCTTGATGGCTACAACACATATAGGCCTACAGACTCTCTATTTGTACAAATTGCTGCACATTAATTTTATTCTGAATTTTGCACACAAGGCATTTGTTTGTGCATGCATAGTAAAACATATCTGCAACATTTATCAAGTTCACTGATAATTATGCGTGCATTTATTATTATCTTAATGAATAATGTAACAAGGACGAATGAAGGCTAAACTGCGTTGTTTGCAGGCGGGAAGGAAGTCGACCGGAAGTTGAAGTCGGCCGGGTGCCGACATCTTGTAGCAGAACTTCACTTGCGTTAGCATCCCATTGACTCCCATTCATTTTGGCGTCACTTTGACAGCGAATAACTTTACATCTGAGGCGTTTAAAGACTCCATTTGTCCATTATTTATTTCTAAAGATACACGACAATGTATAAAATGCTCCATTACCTTGTAGCTTATGTTATGGACCAGTAGAAGCAGTTTTTGTAAAAGTAGGCTAACGATTGCGTCATAACCACGCGACTCTCTGTCGCACACTAGAGAGATTACCGTATAGACGGGAGGAGAAGCTCGCGGGCAATCGGGGGACATGGAGGCAAAATGACAATATAATTAATCAGAATACCTAGCAAAAGTTTCTCCTGCTCCAAGCTTATGGACACCTCCTACTCACACTCTCCGTCTCTGCAAGATTCGGAAGGGAATGATTCAGATTTCTCTTGGCACAGCTACTAGAAGACAGACGGGTTGCTCACGTGGTCCGTGTAACGCTTTGCTCGGTTTGAGTCTGCGCGTCAGGAAAGGAAGTGCTAAGAAATCGCTGAAAATGGGCTTCACTTGTCTCAATTGAGTTCCAATGGGGTCGCTGTGTCCATTTCTTTTACTGTCTATGGTTGTTTGTTTAGAATGGAATGGATCGCAAATAGATCCGAATGAAGGAATGTACAAAACCATAGTAGAAAATGGGTGGGCCCGGACCTAAAATGGGTGGTAGCGCCGCGGCTGCAATAATGTATAGATAGTTTTTTTCTGTTGGGTCTGTTTTGCGGCTCAATCAATCATGATGTGGTTCAATACAGTCAATTGGTTGTGATTGGCACAAAACACTGCAGTAGGTTTTACGAACCAATCATGTACCAGTCCTCAGGGTGAGAGTGGGACATGCCCATAAAACTTTGTAAACGTTGTTTAAAATTCAACAGTTCAACGTCGTGCATGTGGAAACACTTGACAGCGTTTCATGCGAGGATGGAACATTAACATTAGTGAAATGGCATGTAGGCCTACTCACTCTATATGAAGTTCATTTTCTATTATTAAATGACAAGTGCATTAAAAACTATTATTAAACAACAGTTATTATTGGTAATAATCCTCCTCGTTCCTCGCCCTCCTCCCGGTGGAATTAAAGAATTTAGATGTCCTACATGAGAGCGGAGCTCGATCGGTTTCAGGGTCGTAGGACATACGAGCGAGAAGTGAGGAAACGAGGAAGCATATTGAGACGCACCTTCTGAATCCTGACCCTATTTTAATTCAAAGTAAATGGAGTCGAGGAGTCGATTCCACCGACTCCAAAATTAGGAGTCGGGAGTCGGAGTCGACTCCAAAAAAAACGGAACCGAACACCCCTAGGAGGGGGCGCAGAGGCGCGGGCGCGGATGACAGTTCACCTCTGGGTCTCTCCCAAATGGAACGGACAGGGGGGGGGGGGGGGGGGGGATCCATATAGTTATCTAAGTCAGTCACACCTCGACTTTCTTCCAAATAACACACATTTCATTCAGAATATTGTAAATACAGGCCTCTATATTTCCTGCACATTTTTGTTTTTCTGAATTGTCTGAATGGCTAATAAAAATAGGTAATACAAAACGATTACTTGGTCACCACCACCAAGGTGAATTGGTTTAGTCTTGACTTCTGGTCGTGACGTCGTGAGTGACAGTTGGTATGGGGGGATCAGGGGAAATCTGTTGATTGTCGATGATGTCGAGTGCCAAATAAGAGATGGACAAGACAGGTCAAAGCCATCAGGTGCCCAATTTAGAAACGAGCGAAAGATAAAGGTATGCAACTATGTTTTCTCTGTATGATTACGGTATCAATGTCATGAATGAAGGGGCAATATTAATTGGTGGGTATAACTCTTACTTGTTAGCCTTTTTGCTATGATTCTTGCTATGCTTAACAATAATTCGGTAATAACTCACACACGAGATCTAATTTCACCATAATATTGTGCTTTGCAACAAAACTGTTACAAGTTCAGTTATTACACTGCAAAAAATTATTTTCTTACTTAGTATTTTTGTCTTGTTTCCAGTCCAAATATCAAACATTTCTTAAATAAAGATGCATAACGTTATATTACTAAAGTAGTAAAATGACATAAGATATTAAGTCTTGTTTTCTGGGGAAATAAATAAAAATTTAGTTTTTGCTTAAAACAAGCAAAACATGATTTGCCATGATCCTGGGGGGGGGGGGCGCCACTGAGTGAGTGAGTGATTGGGTGAGTGAGTGAGTAAGTGAGTGAGTGAGTGAGTGAGTGAGTGAGTGAGTGTATATGTATATGTGTGTGTGTGAGAGAGAGTGTGATTGAGTGTGTGTGTGTGTGTGTGTGTGTGTGTGTGTGTGTGTGTGTGTGTGAGTGAGTGAGTGAGTGAGTGAGCGAGCGAGTGAGCGAGTGTGTGTGTGTGTGTGTGTGTGTGTGTGTGTGTGTGTGAGAGTATATGTGAGTGAGTGAGTTAGTGAGTTTGGTACCTGTGAGTAATTGTTGGATGTTGTTGTAGATCTGAAGTTGTGTGTTGTCATCCAGAGCCGTTCTTAAAGAGTCCAGCACACTTACACTGCATCACAAACACACAGTCATAGTGAGTGAGTATCTGTAAACCCCATGGAAATTCTCAGTCGAGCGAAGCTAAATGTCAAGTGTCTTACGCCTCCTGTCTGACGCCGCAGCCTCGAGTCCTGACGATGTCAAAGTACAGCGTAACGTCTGCCGATCTCAGCGCAGACAGCAGAGGTGTGAGTCGAACCGTGAGCCAGACTGACACCTGTGAGTCACTGACTGACGGAGACGACAGCCCTGCTCTCGCGAACGCCGTCTGGAGGAACGCCTGCTTCACCTCCGCAGAGTAGCTCAGCTCAGCCGCCTGTTCCACACGCGGGGGAATGCATCAGCAGGAAAATACAGCCACATATCCGCATATCACAGCAGAAAAATACCATTACATACTTGGATGTTGGGAGAAAGAAGATCAAAGAAGAGTGAAAGCTGCTGTGTTTCAATAGCACTCGTCACGGTGAGGACATCCTGCGGTCCGTGGAGCCGTGAAGGATCGGAGCAAAGCTCAGACAGCTGGGGTACAGTCAGCAAGCTTGAGGCTGCCACCTGGGGTAGAGAGAGATGGGTATTAAAACACAGAGAGAGAGAGAGAGAGAGAGAGAGAGAGAGAGAGAGAGAGAGAGAGAGACAGGCTGTGGTTTCTCTGCTCACCCCATTAAAGTCTCCCTTCAAGTTGATCAGTTCAGTAAAGGAGGCAAATATGCGGAACTGGCCGAAATTTTTTAGCAGCCAGTCAGAGTCACTGTTCATACTCTGCACACAGGACTGGCCTGAAATATCAGAGGCACATGAGATGCATGAACACACACACACACACCAGGATTCAAGTTTTGTGTAGACTTTCCACAATACCACAGACGTAATGATTTTTAAACTGTCACATTAAACCTACCCAACACACACACACACGCACACACACACACACACACACACACACACACAATACCTTGGCTGGGCTGATGAGACAGATAGTCACGTGTGAAACTGTAGACATCCTTACTCTGGATCGCTGTGAGGCTGCTGTAAACTTCATCACAGCCTTTCAAGCTACAAACACAGAAATACAGGAATGAATGGATGAAATACAAATGTTTTTTGCTAAACACAAAGACTAAGATGTCAAGGAAGGTCCCAAGGCTTCGTTGTGTTCCAGGTTGAGGTTCAACATTGATTTTAATGTTATTTGAGCGGCAAATCAGAATATTAGAATGATTTCTGGAGGATCAGGTAATAGACCTTTGCCAATCACAGAAATACATTACAATTTAATAGATATTTTAAAAGAAAAGCGTTATTTTAAATTTTAAATTTTTCAATGTATAAATAGATAAATAAATGTTCAATGTTTCACAGGCAGAGCTCACATTTCTCTGTAAGAATCACAGCTGATGGTCTTAGGGATGACAGAAAGACTATCTGGACCGATCCCAGGGAGGAACAGGTGCAAGTAAGTCTGGAACCACAGAGCAAATGTCTGCGGGTTGAAGGTTTCAAATCTGGTCACCAGGTTCATCAAGGTCATGTTCAGAATGATGCTGCTCACAGCAGTGTTGATGCTTGACACGTTTCTCTGAAAGCAAAGCACAATGCTGACACTTGCACAATATTCTTGAATAGGCACTGCACTGGGCATTGAGCACATCTGCACACACACACACACACACACACACACACACACACACACATTATATGAATATGCAAGTCTATAGACATTATTCACACCTGTGCAGAAGTGCTGATGAATGTGTTAAAGAAATCATCCAACTGGTTCTGGTCTGGAGAGTTTACAACATATCCAAACACTTCTCTCACGGCAGACTCATCCTCCAACAGACCTGGTGTCAAGATTCGCTCTACCTTCTGTTCATCAGTGAGAGAGCCATATACTGTTTCCTGCGAAAAAATAAATACAAATCTTCTATTTCTATGAGGAAATGAAACTTGGATTCCAGACCATCACAGCACAAAGACCTTGACAGCAAGGAGAGTTTGAAATCTAGCTTGAATAGAGTTTTGAGTTTTACCTTGGAGATGTTGAATTCTGCCAAGTCAGAATAAGGCACATAGGTGAAGAACTGACCAAGGTTCAAAACCAGCCAGTCAGAATCATTTTTGATGTCCTGTTT
>CM040767.1:63267382-63339882 GCA_022829085.1 Abramis brama
GCCGAGAAATTTGCAAACGAACGCTGGGCCTCGAGTTGACCACTGCAAGGCACAAAAGCACCATTCCCATTTACAACACTTTCTGAAGCCTACCTCTGCTTTCAGTAGACACCAAACCAATACTCACCGGTTGACATCTTGACACAGCCTGTTTTCTGTAAAGGAAGAACGAAAAAAAAAATTAAACATCAGATGGAGAACTTTCCAGCTATCTTATGAGTTTGCTGCAAAATGGCTAAATTCTATCAGTCGCAAACTGCCCTTGTGTGTTCTGACTTACCATCCACTAATGTTTCATTGCACTATTGCGAGAGAAGATGAAGCAGAAAGAAAAGAGAAAAACAATTATGAACAGCTTCTCTTGGGCTTTAACTCAACTCATAAGCCATCTAAAACAATGAAGTACTTACGAAACCGACGGGGAGAGGAGGCGTACAGTCTGAAGAGAAGCCAAGAAAAAAGAGATTTCTGTCAATAGGAGGCCACTGGCATATATGGCTTACATTCACGTGCATGTTGTCAGAATTCTTTTGTTTTACTCGGGTCATGCCATACCTTCTGGTGGTGACTGTAGAAGTTCGTCTACACTGGACTTGAGCTCCGCTCTAAGGCCAGATGGGAGACCTGCCAAAGCCGTCTCCAGGCCTTTCAATCTAAAGAAACATACAAAATGCAGATTTTCAATGCTTATTTCTACAGACTGCATAAAAACTTAAAACCAAAGGTGTGCCCGGTTTCTCACATTGCACTGTAAGAGTCGCAGGTGAGGTTGGTGGGGATCACCACCAGAACTGAAGGACGGAAGCTGGCCAGCAGGACCACGAGATTGATTTGGAACCACAGCTCGTAGTCACTCGTTTGGAAGAGGGGGAATTTGGGAGCCAGAGCAGTCAAAGTCAGGTTCAGCATTGTGTCTCGGACGTCCCCGTTTGTGATGTAGGTTATGTTTCCCTGTGGGGAGGGAGGGAAAGAGAGCCTTCTTGTTCAAGAGCAGCACAATCGTGGTCTAGGCCAATTAGGATAATCAGGTTCATCAAAAAACCAAAACAAATAAACAAACTCACCTCCTTGCTGACCTCCACAAATGTTTCAAAGAATTTCTCAAGCTGATTCTCATCCGGGGATTTTAGGATGCTGCTCAACACCTCCTTCACCACGGTCACATTTTCAAGAGCACCGGTGGACGGATCCAACAGCAGCTCGGCTTTCTGATCAGGTGACAGGGTTTGCAGAGCTGCCATCTAAGGTGAACAAAACACCAAGGAAATAGCAGGAATGATTGTCAGCGCTCTGCTTTCTGCCCAACACTAAGCACTAGTACCGGTGCCAGTCAAAAGGCTCTCTCTTAAAGCTGTGTGACAACAGAAACATAAGAGAAGGTAGGTATTTTACCCCGCTGACGTTCAACTCCTTAAGGTCCGAGTAATTGGCCACTGTGGTGAATGGACCCAAGTTGGCGTTAAGCCAATCAGCATCGCTGGAAATGTTCTGTCTGCAACCTGTTTTTAAAGATAGGGGTGGAGGAAGATCAGTCCGCATCCCTGCACTGTTATGAAGTTGACGCACACAACTACGGTGAGCTGTCAGCTGAATATAAAAACCCCACTGCAACGCACTCAATTCTGGCAATAGAGGGATGCCGCAAAAGCATGCTCTGGGAAGGCCTACCTGGAATGCTAAATTGGGTGGCAAATTTCTTCAGGTGCTCCACCAGAACTTTGGTTATCTCCTGCGTCCTGATGAGTGTCATTTTGGGGAACACAGATCCCAGTCCTTCAACGCTGCAACAGAAAGCCACAGAGGGTCATTATGTGGATGTATTGGTACAGATCTACAAACTTCCTGTCTCCAAATTCAGGCACTCACATCACATGGTAGTTGGTGCAGCTGATGTTAGCTGTGACTGTAACCAGCATTTCTGCGGTGAAACTGGGGAGGATAGGGATGAGCTTCACAGTGAACCACATAACCCAGACAGAGGCCTCAAATTCCTGGATCTTCGATCTGATGATTATGAAGGTTCGGTTCATCATCACGTCTCTCACAGCAGGGATGATATCGGGAATCTGCAAAAACACAAAACCAGGATTGTGAACGCCACTGCAAGAGAGCACCGTACTTTGGGCTATTCTCCACGGCATCAATGCCATCTCTGTCAGACACTTTGACTCATTGACTTGCCTCAGGAGCTGTGCTCAGCGCCGTCAGAAACTCCTCTACGTTCTCGAAACCGTCGCCTTCCTCCAGTCGGTCGAACACAGCGCTGATCTGAATGGTGTTGTTCAGTACTCCAGAGCTCAGTGTGAGTTCAGCTACTTGGGTAGGGGTCAGCAGTGCCAATGATTCAAACTAAAGCACATCATGGACACAGATTAAGCAGTTTATAAAAAAATCAAAATAAACTTTTTTGAAACAATGACAGTTCACACGAGCTACTGGAGCAGGCCAAAAAAGTTACTCACACTGGAGAAATTTTCATTCAGGGACTTCAGTTCCTCCAAGTTAGCGTAGCTGGAGAAATTGCCAATGTTCTTCTCAAGCCAGTCAGCACTGCTCGTAGTTTTGGAAAGACAGGCAGGATCTGGATTGAACACAGAGCAATGGGGGAATTCATCAGAGCACCACTGAATTGGGAGCAAGCTGAAATAACTTTGTAAAAGACCTAATAGGCTTTACCATTCAAGCTATTGTGCATAAGGAATGTTTTTTATTTATTTATTTATTTATTTTTTTTAAAACACATTTGCATTACTGAAACTAAAACACATTCAAATGTACTGCACCTGAAAGTTCTCTAGAGAGGAACGGCTGAATGAATTGTCTGTAGATGGAGGACTTCAAAGTTCCATTCACCAGATTCACTTGCTGATTGAATGTTTTGACTCTGTAAACCAATAAATGTTCAAAAATAAGCCACAGTTTCAATGTCACTGCAATGTATCCAATGTATTCAATATTTTCACTCATACATTGCCTGGAAGCTGACACATGAAAAGTTTATCTTGCTCATGTTGGATAAGAACTCTGTTGTAATGAATGGGAGGATTGGAATAAGTCTGACACACAGCCATGACTGAACAAACTCCACGTTCTGCGCATTCTCCACAGTCAGTGTGTGCAAGGCACCAAAACTGTCAGCGATGCCCTCGATCGAAGACACTCCCTGAAATAAAAATATGCTTGATCACTCAAATTAATTTAATGATAATTTACAAACTGATTAAGCATCCAGGCTGAAGCGACAGTGTCAATTTGCACTAGTGATCATTAATAATATAATAAAATTAATTATGAACATTTGAAGATTCAACTGATTGCATGCATGAAAGCAAATATTTCAGGAAAAGAATAACGTACTAAATGCAAATAAAAATTTTAATAATGGAAAATAAGCAAAGCAGCATGCAGTTGATGTTTTCCAGCAGAGCATAAATAGTCTTAGATGTGGATTTCTTACAAGGTGAACCATGACATTTAGTGTTGATGTAATGATCTTTCCGAGCTCCTTTTGGAGCATGTGAAGTTTCTCTTGAGGGAAACCAGCGCTGCTGTTTGATATGCATTGTAGCTGGTGTGAAGTGTTATCCACTCCATTTAGAATCTAGACATGAAAATAGACATTAAAAGTACTAAAATGAAATACTGAACTTTAAAAAAAAAAGCTTGTTTTCCACAGGCATTTAAGGATATTTCCCTTCTGGCTTCAACTACTGCAGCGATACACTATAGTAATCCAGTGAGATGTTTTTGCACAAAATCAGATTTTAACATCAGAGACATTGTGAGATTGCATGAAGAGACAGACTAAATAAGAGCTGAAGCAACATCTTGAAGACACTTAGAGAAATCTACCTGCAAATCTACAGTACTGCAGCAAGTTTTAAGCATCTGTAAACAAAATGCTGAAAATGTGAAGACATTCTTGAAAATAATGTCATATATAGATTTATCAACTAAATCAAATCAACAATTGTTATGACCACCCATTGCTTTTAAAACAGCTTTTATCGTACGATACGCTTGTGCATTGTTTTAAAGTAGCTTTGTAGGTGTATTTCTTCAAGCTTCAAGATTTTCCCACAGCACTTATGGCTCAGCTTTTTCTGTCTCTTCCTATAATCCCAGACTGACTTGATGATGGTGGGATCTATGTGTGTATCATAATTTCCATTTTTGTCTGTTGCATTAAAAAAAAAAAAAAAAAGTTAGGAAATGTAAACACCTGTTCAAAATATTGGGTTCAATTTTTTTTTTTTAAATAAATAAATTAATACTTTTATTAATCTAGGACGCATTAAATTGACCAAAAGTGACAGTAAAGACATTTATAATGTTACAAAAAAATATTTTTAAAAAGCTGTTGTTTTGAACTTTCTGGAACTTTCAAAAAAATCCTGAAAAATAAAATGTATGACAGTTTCAACAAAAAACCTGAAGCAGCTCAACTGCTTTCAACATTGATAATAATCATACATGTATTTTTTTTGAGCATCAAATCATCATATTATAATGATTTCTGAAGGATCATGTGACACTGAAGACTGGAGTAATGATGCTGAAAATTCAGCTTTGATCACAGGAATAAATTACACTTTACTGTATATTCACAGAAAACAGCTGATTTACACTATAATAATATTTCACAGTTTTTACTGATTTTACTATATATTTGATCAAATAAATTCAGCATGGTTAAGCATAAGAAACAGTAGCATTTTGCATACAGTAGATTTACGTTGCATTTTTCTTGAAAGCAGTACATTCAGAGGTCAGCACATGACAAGAATTGACATGCAGCTTTATCACTCTTAATGTCTGATGTATATATCTGAGCCCTGTCATGTCCATCTTTTTATACTCAATTTGACAGACTGTAGAAAAAGTTAGTATATTGTAAAAACATTTCTTTCCAGCATGTGTCAGAATTTTCCAACTGAACTGCAAAATTCACACTTTAATCCATTTATTTGTATATAAATCCATTTGTCAAATATAGTATTGTTCCTCAAAATCATACATTTTATTCTTACTGCCTGATTCTGAGTAACAGTGCATTTATCCTTTATGTGTCAGTTTATGAACAATATCACAACAGTGCATTGTTTTATAAGAGAGAGAGAGAGAGAGAGAGAGAGAGAGAGAGAAAGAGAGAGAGAGAGAGAGTGAGAGAGAGAGAGAGAGAGAGAGAGAGAGAGAGAGAGAGTGAGTGAGAGAGAGAGATCACTCACCAGAGAGCTGAAATTCTTCAGACTATTCAGATTACAGTTGTCCAGTTGAGTTTGATTGCTGGTTCTTCTGTAACAGTGGAAATAAAATATATGTTGGATTATTTAGGATTAGTATTAGAATACTATTTATTACTGTGAATTAAGAGGTATACTCACTCTGTAGTCAGACTGCATGATCCTGTTTCTAGGGAAAGTCATAGATATGTATTTATTAGATGGCAGATACTCACTCCACATTTAAGAGTTCAGACTCTGACTATTACATCTCAAACTGTCAGCTTGCTACCTTGACTCTCCCAGAATCCCTGTTTTACTGTTTACAAACAGATGTTTTAGAAGTGGTAAATGCTGCCGCTAAACTATGCTGCTTCTAAAAAAGTAGTTGGGTAACACACATTTTTAGCAACTACAGACCAATCTCAAATATACCTTTCATTGACAAGACCATGGAGAAAGTTATTATTCTGACCAGAACAAAAAATTCAGAGCATGACACCTGTCATCTTTACACTTATTTTCCTAACTTATTTTTATCAAATTCCAAACCTATTTTAATTTCTAACAATTTATGTTTATTTGAAGTTTTATTATGTTTCTGGATTTCATCCTGAAATAGACATAACAAAAAAGCCTCCCCTTACCCACATACGGTTAAGTACATAAATAAAACTGGTGTTATTTTAAAGGAAACCCTAAAAATAACAAAAACGAATAAGAAAATAAAAAATCATACATATTATTTTACGTCCAAAATATTATAAAAACCCAGATGCTTTTGGTGTTTTTGAATCTCATCTTTGAAAATGCATATCTAAGGCTCTGGCATTCTTTTGCATGTTTTTAATCCACCAGATGGCAGAGATGACTGGGGAAAAAATAATCTTGCTCCTAAAATGTCACCTGATGCGAAAAGTAAAAAAAAATAATAAAAAAATCAAATCTTAAGCTTTAGGTGTGATTACACTTAAATACTTCTGTTAATATAAACTTAAAAATGTTGCACAATTAGTTTGTTAATTTTGTAAGAAAAAAATTAACGAAATGCTTTTTTTCTGTAAACTTCAGATTGAATTTACATTGGTCTTATACACGTTTTGTCACTTTTTTGTCTTTGCCATGGCTTTCCAATGCTTCTGGGGCATTTTTTAGTGGATTTAAAGTATGTGTATTTAAAATATTGCCTATTATTTGGTAAATTTTTGCTTATGACATCCAGGCCTAATGTGTCTGCACCTGTCCACCAGAGGACACCACCTTAATGACAACTAGTCTCCTTGACAAAAAGCTTTTCCATGTGTGTATTGTGCTCTCACAGATCTTTCTGCATGCACATGACTTAAAGTAAGGGAATGTATCAATCTCACCATTTGAATGTGTTGTGTTGCACTGGAAAAAACAGGTAAATATAACAAAATCTTAGTGTTATTGTTTCATATTATCATACTAAAAGCTTAGATTAAACAATAATTTAATCAAATTTTATAGATTTTTAATCGTACACATATGGTTTGTGAAGAGTACATACATGGAACAAAATATATAAAAAAAATCCTTTTGGATTTTTCCAGACTTACCTGTGCATTACCCAGAGACACAGATGTTGCTGTGGACAGGGTGAGAAGAATATATAATTAGTGTAATCTTTGAGAAATGTCTTATGAACTTACATGAAGCATTATTACAGTAAATTTGTAATAATATTCCATGACAATATTGAGACGTCAATATAATCAGGTGACGAATCTCAAATGTGTGATTCAAAATAGGCTATGTATTTCTTTTTTGCTGTGCGTGTGTGCGATCAAAGTATTTCCGATGTTGTGGGGACCAAATGGCCACAAAAACACACACAAAAACCCCCTGCAAACCCCAACGTGTGTGTGTGTGTGTGTGTGTGTGTGTGGAATGTGTGTGTTTGTGCACATTGAATTTGTATGGAAAATAGATGTTGCTTCAGGTGTTGCAGACACATTAGATTTTGTTCGTTTAGTTGTTAAAGTTGCTGTCTTTGTTGTATCTGTGTTTACTACGTCAACAGCGTAGGAGAATGATGTGGAAGAGAAGAGATTGTTGAATAGATACTAGATTACTAGATAGTCTGCTAGATTACTGCAATTCTTTATGGATCCAGCGACCAGCCTCAGCTGGTATTCCCTCGCATTCGACTCGAGCGTAGAGGGGAGCATTAGCGGTGGCAGGGCCGCAACTCTGGAACGGCCCCTACCCTGTCTGTCTTCAAGTCTCTGTTAAAAACCTACCTGTTTTCTTTAGCATATTGATCTCTTTTCTTAGGTTGGTTTTACTATTTTATATTTGAGTCTGATACTGCTTTGCCACTCCTGTCTTTCTATTCTATATTTAAGTCTGATACTGTTTTTTTTTGTCACTTCTGTTTTACTATTTTATATTTGAGTCTAATGCTATTTTGCTACTCCGGTTTTAAGCTCTTAGCTCTTCTGCTTTTATTTGTGTTTTATGTGTTGTTATGCAGGTATTATTTTCTTATTATTTATCTGGGTGTTCTATAAAGCACTTTGGTCAGCCTAGTGGCTGTTGTAAATGTGCTATATAAATGAAGTGAACTTGAATAAAGTCCTTTTTTTTTTTTGCACACAAAAGGGATTCTCATCGTTTCATAATATTAAGGTTGAACCACTATAGTCGGATTATTATAGTCATGGATTATTTTGTCTGACATCTACGATGTCTTTACTACCTTTCTGGGTATTGAAAGTTGCAATGTTGTTGCTGCCTATGGGTTGTTCAGAAACCTCACAGATTTAATCAAAAATATCTTCATTTGTGTTCCAAAGATGAACGAAGGTCTTACGGGTTTGGAACAACATGAGGGTGAGTAATTAATGATAGAATATTCATTTTTGGGTGAACTAACCCTTTAACAAAAGTAGGTGTTGGTTTTGCTTGAGTTACAGAAACAGTTAAAGTTGAGGAAGACGTAATTGTTTGCGTACTTGTAGTAGTTTTTGATGCTTCTAAGATTTTAGTTGGAGCAGTTCTTAAACTAGTCATTTTAGAAAATAATTCTGTTAAAATATCAGGTTTTGAAATAGTGAGAGTTTGTGCTTGTTACTGATGGTACCGAAGATTGTTGATGGTTCTACAGTGATCGGTACTGTTGTAGGCACAGCAGTTGTTCCTTCAGATGTTGAAATAGCAGTGTTTGGTTCCTCAGTCTTTGTAGTGGATGTTGGTTCTGCAAGTGTTGTAGGCACAGCAGATGTTCCTTCAGTTGTTGAAATAGCAGTGTTCGGTACCTCAGTTATTGTAGTGGATGTTAGTTCTGCAAGTGTTGTAGGCACAGCAGATGTTCCTTCAGTTGTAGAAATAGCAGTGTTTGGTACCTCAGTTGTTGTAGTGGATGTTGGTTCTGCAAGTGTTGTAGGTACAGCAGATGTTCCTTCAGTTGTTGAAATAGCAGTGTTTGGTACCTCAGTTGTTATAGTGGATGCTGGTTCTGCAAGTGTTGTAGGCACAGCAGTTGTTCCTTCAGTTGTTGAAATAGCAGTGTTTGGTACCTCAGTTGTTGTAGTGGATGCTGGTTCTGCAAGTGTTGTAGGCACAGCAGATGTTCCTTCAGTTGTTGAAATAGCAGTGTTTGGTACCTCAGTTGTTATAGTGGATGCTGGTTCGGCAAGTGTTGTAGGCACAGCAGATGTTCCTTCAGTTGTAGAAATAGCAGTGTTTGGTACCTCAGTTGTTGTAGTGGATGTTGGTTCTGCAAGTGTTGTAGGCACAGCAGATGTTCCTTCAGTTGTTGAAATAGCAGTGTTTGGTACCTCAGTCGTTGTAGTGGATGCTGGTTCTGCAAGTGTTGTAGGTACAGCAGATGTTCCTTCAGTCGTTGAAATAGCAGTGTTTGGTACCTCAGTTGTTGTAGTGGATGCTGGTTCTGCAAGTGTTGTAGGTACAGCAGATGTTCCTTCAGTTGTTGAAATAGCAGTGTTTGGTACCTCAGTTGTTGTAGTGGATGCTGGTTCTGCAAGTGTTGTAGGCACAGCAGATGTTCCTTCAGTCGTTGAAATAGCAGTGTTTGGTACCTCAGTTATTGTAGTGGATGTTAGTTCTGCAAGTGTTGTAGGCACAGCAGATGTTCCTTCAGTTGTTGAAATAGCAGTGTTTGGTACCTCAGTTGTTGTAGTGGATGCTGGTTCTGCAAGTGTTGTAGGCACAGCAGATGTTCCTTCAGTTGTTGAAATAGCAGTGCTTGGTACCTCAGTTGTTGTAGTGGATGTTGGTTCTGCAAGTGTTGTAGGCACAGCAGATGTTCCTTCAGTTGTTGAAATAGCAGTGTTTGGTACCTCAGTTGTTGTAGTGGATGTTGGTTCTGCAAGTGTTGTAGGCACAGCAGATGTTCCTTCAGTTGTTGAAATAGCAGTGTTTGGTACCTCAGTTGTTGTAGTGGATGCTGGTTCTGCATGTGTTGTAGGCACAGCAGATGTTCCTTCAGTTGTTGAAATAGCAGTGTTTGGTACCTCAGTTGTTGTAGTGGATGCTGGTTCTGCAAGTGTTGTAGGCACAGCAGATGTTCCTTCAGTTGTTGAAATAGCAGTGTTTGGTACCTCAGTTGTTGTAGTGGATGCTGGTTCTGCATGTGTTGTAGGCACAGCAGATGTTCCTTCAGTTGTTGAAATAGCAGTGTTTGGTACCTCAGTTGTTGTAGTGGATGTTGGTTCTGCAAGTGTTGTAGGCACAGCAGATGTTCCTTCAGTTGTTGAAATAGCAGTGTTTGGTACCTCAGTTGTTGTAGTGGATGCTGGTTCTGCAAGTGTTGTAGGCACAGCAGATGTTCCTTCAGTCGTTGAAATAGCAGTTTTTGGTACCTCAGTTATTGTAGTGGATGTTAGTTCTGCAAGTGTTGTAGGCACAGCAGATGTTCCTTCAGTCGTTGAAATAGCAGTGTTTGGTACCTCAGTTGTTGTAGTGGATGCTGGTTCTGCAAGTGTTGTAGGCACAGCAGATGTTCCTTCAGTTGTTGAAATAGCAGTGTTTGGTACATCAGTTGTTGTAGTGGATGTTGGTTCTGCAAGTGTTGTAGGCACAACAGATGTTCCTTCAGTTGTTGAAATAGCAGTTTTTGGTACCTCAGTTATTGTAGTGGATGTTAGTTCTGCAAGTGTTGTAGGCACAGCAGATGTTCCTTCAGTTGTTGAAATAGCAGTGTTTGGTACCTCAGTTGTTGTAGTGGATGCTGGTTCTGCAAGTGTTGTAGGCACAGCAGATGTTCCTTCAGTTGTTGAAATAGCAGTGTTTGGTACCTCAGTTGTTGTAATGGATGTTAGTTCTGCAAGTGTTGTAGGCACAGCAGATGTTCCTTCAGTCGTTGAAATAGCAGTTTTTGGTACCTCAGTTGTTGTAATGGATGTTAGTTCTGCAAGTGTTGTAGGCACAGCAGATGTTCCTTTAGTTGTTGAAATAGCAGTGTTTGGTTCCTCAGTTTTTGTAGTGGATGCTGGTTCTGCAAGTGTTGTAGGCACAGCAGATGTTCCTTCAGTTGTAGAAATAGCAGTGTTTGGTACCTCAGTTGTTGTAGTGGATGCTGGTTCTGCAAGTGTTGTAGGCACAGCAGATGTTCCTTCAGTCGTTGAAATAGCAGTTTTTGGTACCTCAGTTGTTGTAGTGGATGCTGGTTCTGCAAGTGTTGTAGGCACAGCAGATGTTCCTTCAGTTGTTGAAATAGCAGTGTTTGGTACCTCAGTTGTTGTAGTGGATGCTGGTTCTGCAAGTGTTGTAGGCACAGCAGATGTTCCTTCAGTTGTAGAAATAGCAGTGTTTGGTACCTCAGTTGTTGTAGTGGATGCTGGTTCTGAAAGTGTTGTAGGCACAGCAGATGTTCCTTCAGTCGTTGAAATAGCAGTTTTTGGTACCTCAGTTGTTGTAGTGGATGCTGGTTCTGCAAGTGTTGTAGGCACAGCAGTTGTTCCTTCAGTTGTTGAAATAGCAGTGTTTGGTACCTCAGTTGTTGTAGTGGATGTTAGTTCTGCAAGTGTTGTAGGCACAGCAGATGTTCCTTCAGTTGTTGAAATAGCAGTGTTTGGTACCTCAGTTGTTGTAGTGGATGCTGGTTCTGCAAGTGTTGTAGGCACAGCAGATGTTCCTTCAGTTGTTGAAATAGCAGTGTTTGGTACCTCAGTTGTTGTAATGGATGTTAGTTCTGCAAGTGTTGTAGGCACAGCAGATGTTCCTTCAGTTCTTGAAATAGCAGTGTTTGGTACCTCAGTTGTTGTAGTGGATGTTGGTTCTGCATGTGTTGTAGGCACAGCAGATGTTCCTTCAGTTGTTGAAATAGCAGTGTTTGGTACCTCAGTTGTTGTAGTGGATGTTAGTTCTGCAAGTGTTGTAGGCACAGCAGATGTTCCTTCAGTTGTTGAAATAGCAGTGTTTGGTACCTCAGTTGTTGTAGTGGATGCTGGTTCTGCAAGTGTTGTAGGCACAGCAGATGTTCCTTCAGTTGTTGAAATAGCAGTGCTTGGTACCTCAGTTGTTGTAGTGGATGTTGGTTCTGCAAGTGTTGTAGGCACAGCAGATGTTCCTTCAGTTGTTGAAATAGCAGTGCTTGGTACCTCAGTTGTTGTAGTGGATGCTGGTTCTGCAAGTGTTGTAGGCACAGCAGATGTTCCTTCAGTCGTTGAAATAGCAGTGTTTGGTACCTCAGTTATTGTAGTGGATGTTAGTTCTGCAAGTGTTGTAGGCACAGCAGATGTTCCTTCAGTTGTTGAAATAGCAGTGTTTGGTACCTCAGTTGTTGTAGTGGATGCTGGTTCTGCAAGTGTTGTAGGCACAGCAGATGTTCCTTCAGTCGTTGAAATAGCAGTGTTTGGTACCTCAGTTATTGTAGTGGATGTTGGTTCTGCAAGTGTTGTAGGCACAGCAGATGTCCCTTCAGTCGTTGAAATAGCAGTTTTTGGTACCTCAGTTGTTGTAGTGGATGTTAGTTCTGTAAGTGTTGTAGGCACAGCAGATGTTCCTTCAGTTGTTGAAATAGCAGTGTTTGGTACCTCAGTTGTTGTAGTGGATGCTGGTTCTGCAAGTGTTGTAGGCACAGCAGATGTTCCTTCAGTTGTTGAAATAGCAGTGCTTGGTACCTCAGTTGTTGTAGTGGATGTTGGTTCTGCAAGTGTTGTAGGCACAGCAGATGTTCCTTCAGTTGTTGAAATAGCAGTGTTTGGTACCTCAGTTGTTGTAGTGGATGCTGGTTCTGCAAGTGTTGTAGGCACAGCAGATGTTCCTTCAGTTGTTGAAATAGCAGTGTTTGGTACCTCAGTTGTTGTAGTGGATGCTGGTTCTGCATGTGTTGTAGGCACAGCAGATGTTCCTTCAGTTGTTGAAATAGCAGTGTTTGGTACCTCAGTTGTTGTAGTGGATGCTGGTTCTGCAAGTGTTGTAGGCACAGCAGATGTTCCTTCAGTCGTTGAAATAGCAGTGTTTGGTACCTCAGTTGTTGTAGTGGATATTGGTTCTGCAAGTGTTGTAGGCACAGCAGATGTTCCTTCAGTTGTTGAAATAGCAGTGTTTGGTACCTCAGTTGTTGTAGTGGATGCTGGTTCTGCATGTGTTGTAGGCACAGCAGATGTTCCTTCAGTTGTTGAAATAGCAGTGTTTGGTACCTCAGTTGTTGTAGTGGATGTTGGTTCTGCAAGTGTTGTAGGCACAGCAGATGTTCCTTCAGTTGTTGAAATAGCAGTGTTTGGTACCTCAGTTATTGTAGTGGATGTTAGTTCTGCAAGTGTTGTAGGCACAGCAGATGTTCCTTCAGTTGTTGAAATAGCAGTGTTTGGTACCTCAGTTGTTGTAGTGGATGCTGGTTCTGCAAGTGTTGTAGGCACAGCAGATGTTCCTTCAGTTGTTGAAATAGCAGTGTTTGGTACCTCAGTTATTGTAGTGGATGTTAGTTCTGCAAGTGTTGTAGGCACAGCAGATGTTCCTTCAGTTGTTGAAATAGCAGTGTTTGGTACCTCAGTTGTTGTAGTGGATGCTGGTTCTGCAAGTGTTGTAGGCACAGCAGATGTTCCTTCAGTTGTAGAAATAGCAGTGTTTGGTACCTCAGTTGTTGTAGTGGATGCTGGTTCTGCAAGTGTTGTAGGCACAGCAGATGTTCCTTCAGTTGTAGAAATAGCAGTGTTTGGTACCTCAGTTGTTGTAGTGGATGCTGGTTCTGCAAGTGTTGTAGGCACAGCAGATGTTCCTTCAGTCGTTGAAATAGCAGTTTTTGGTACCTCAGTTGTTGTAGTGGATGCTGGTTCTGCAAGTGTCGTAGGCACAGCAGATGTTCCTTCAGTTGTTGAAATAGCAGTGTTTGGTACCTCAGTTGTTGTAGTGGATGCTGGTTCTGCAAGTGTTGTAGGCACAGCAGATGTTCCTTCAGTTGTAGAAATAGCAGTGTTTGGTACCTCAGTTGTTGTAGTGGATGCTGGTTCTGAAAGTGTTGTAGGCACAGCAGATGTTCCTTCAGTCGTTGAAATAGCAGTTTTTGGTACCTCAGTTGTTGTAGTGGATGCTGGTTCTGCAAGTGTTGTAGGCACAGCAGTTGTTCCTTCAGTTGTTGAAATAGCAGTGTTTGGTACCTCAGTTGTTGTAGTGGATGTTAGTTCTGCAAGTGTTGTAGGCACAGCAGATGTTCCTTCAGTTGTTGAAATAGCAGTGTTTGGTACCTCAGTTGTTGTAGTGGATGCTGGTTCTGCAAGTGTTGTAGGCACAGCAGATGTTCCTTCAGTTGTTGAAATAGCAGTGTTTGGTACCTCAGTTGTTGTAATGGATGTTAGTTCTGCAAGTGTTGTAGGCACAGCAGATGTTCCTTCAGTTCTTGAAATAGCAGTGTTTGGTACCTCAGTTGTTGTAGTGGATGTTGGTTCTGCATGTGTTGTAGGCACAGCAGATGTTCCTTCAGTTGTTGAAATAGCAGTGTTT
Source organism: Abramis brama (assembly GCA_022829085.1). Taxonomy (NCBI): domain Eukaryota; kingdom Metazoa; phylum Chordata; class Actinopteri; order Cypriniformes; family Leuciscidae; genus Abramis; species Abramis brama. The sequence continues at coordinate 63,281,536 of CM040767.1, forward strand.
GGTACCTCAGTTGTTGTAGTGGATGTTAGTTCTGCAAGTGTTGTAGGCACAGCAGATGTTCCTTCAGTTGTTGAAATAGCAGTGTTTGGTACCTCAGTTGTTGTAATGGATGTTGGTTCTGCAAGTGTTGTAGGCACAGCAGATGTTCCTTCAGTTGTTGAAATAGCAGTGTATGGTACCTCAGTTGTTGTAATGGATGTTAGTTCTGCAAGTGTTGTAGGCACAGCAGATGTTCCTTCAGTTGTAGAAATAGCAGTGTTTGGTTCTTCAGTTGTTGTAATGGATGCTGGTTCTGCAAGTGTTGTTGTAGTGGATGTTAGTTCTGCAAGTGTTGTAGGCACAGCAGATGTTCCTTTAGTCGTTGAAATAGCAGTGTTTGGTTCCTCAGTCTTTGTAGTGGATGCTGGTTCTGCAAGTGTTGTAGGCACAGCAGATGTTCCTTCAGTTATAGAAATAGCAGTGTTTGGTACCTCAGTTGTTGTAGTGGATGTTGGTTCTGCAAGTGTTGTAGGCACAGCAGATGTTCCTTCAGTTGTTGAAATAGCAGTGTATGGTACCTCAGTTGTTGTAATGGATGTTAGTTCTGCAAGTAATGTAGGCACAGCAGTTGTTCTTTCAGTTGTTGAAATAGCAGTGTTTGGTACCTCAGTTGTTGTAGTGGATGTTGGTTCTGCAAGTGTTGTAGGCACAGCAGATGTTCCTTCAGTCGCTGAAATAGCAGTGTTTGGTACCTCAGTTGTTGTAATGGATGTTAGTTCTGCAAGTAATGTAGGCACAGCAGTTGTTCTTTCAGTTGTTGAAATAGCAGTGTTTGGTACCTCAGTTGTTGTAGTGGATGTTGGTTCTGCAAGTGTTGTAGGCGCAGCAGTTGTTCCTTCAGTTGTTGAAATAGCAGTGTTTGCTACCTCAGTTGTTGTAGTGGATGCTGGTTCTGCAAGTGTTGTAGGCACAGCAGTTGTTCCTTCAGTCGTTGAAATAGCAGTGTTTGGTACATCAGTTGTTGTAGTGGATGCTGGTTCTGCAAGTGTTGTAGGCACAGCAGTAGTTCCTTCAGTTGTTGAAATAGCCGTATTTGGTACCTCAGTTGTTGTAGTGGATGCTGGTTCTGCAAGTGTTGTAGGCACAGCAGTTGTCCCTTCAGTTGTTGAAATAGCAGTATTTGCTAGATCAGTCGTTGTAATGGATGTTAGTTCTGCCTGTGTTGTAGGCAGAGCAGTTGTTCCTTCAGTTGTAGAAATAGCAGTGTCCGGTACCTCAGTCGTTGTAGTGGATGTTGGTTCTGCATGTGTTGTAGGCACAGCAGATGTTCCTTCAGTCGTTGAAATAGCAGTGTTTGGTACCTCAGTCGTTGTAGTGGATGTTAGTTCTGCAAGTGTTGTAGGCACAGCAGATGTTCCTTCAGTTGTAGAAATAGCAGTGTCCGGTACCTCAGTCGTTGTAGTGGATGTTGGTTCTGCATGTGTTGTAGGCACAGCAGATGTTCCTTCAGTTGTTGAAATAGCAGTGTTTGGTACCTCAGTTGTTGTAGTGTATGCTGGTTCTGCAAGTGTTGTAGGCACAGCAGTTGTTCCTTCAGTTGTTGAAATAGCAGTGTTTGGTACCTCAGTTGTTGTAGTGTATGCTGGTTCTGCAAGTGTTGTAGGCACAGCAGTTGTTCCTTCAGTTCTTGAAATAGCAGTGTTTGGTACCTCAGTTGTTGTAGTGGATGTTGGTTCTGCAAGTGTTGTAGGCACAGCAGATGTTCCTTCATTCGTTGAAATAGCAGTGTTTGGTACCTCAGTTGTTGTAGTGGATGTTGGTTCTGAAAGTGTTGTAGGCACAGCAGATGTTCCTTCAGTTGTTGAAATAGCAGTGTTTGGTACCTCAGTTGTTGTAGTGGATGCTGGTTCTGCAAGTGTTGTAGGCACAGCAGTTGTTCCTTCAGTTGTTGAAATAGCAGTGTTTGGTACCTCAGTTGTTGTAGTGGATGCTGGTTCTGCAAGTGTTGTAGGCACAGCAGTTGTTCCTTCAGTTGTTGAAATAGCAGTGTTTGGTACCTCAGTTGTTGTAATGGATGTTAGTTCTGCAAGTGTTGTAGGCACAGCAGTTGTTCCTTCAGTTGTAGAAATAGCAGTGTTTGGTACCTCAGTTGTTGTAGTGGATGTTGGTTCTGCAAGTGTTGTAGGCACAGCAGTTGTTCCTTCAGTTCTTGAAATAGCAGTGTTTGGTACCTCAGTTGTTGTAGTGGATGTTGGTTCTGCAAGTGTTGTAGGCACAGCAGTAGTTCCTTCAGTTGTTGAAATAGCAGTGTTTGGTACCTCAGTTGTTGTAGTGGATGTTAGTTCTGCAAGTGTTGTAGGCACAGCAGATGTCCCTTCAGTTCTTGAAATAGCAGTGTTTGCTACCTCAGTTGTTGTAGTAGATGTTAGTTCTGCAAGTGTTGTAGGCGCAGCAGATGTTCCTTCAGTTGTTAACATAGTAGTGTTTGGTACCTCAGTTGTTGTAGTGGATGCTGGTTCTGCAAGTGTTGTAGGCACAGCAGTTGTTCCTTCAGTTGTTGAAATAGCAGTGTTTGGTACCTCAGTTGTTGTAATGGATGTTAGTTCTGCAAGTGTTGTAGGCACAGCAGTTGTTCCTTCAGTTGTAGAAATAGCAGTGTTTGGTACCTCAGTTGTTGTAATGGATGTTAGTTCTGCAAGTGTTGTAGGCACAGCAGTTGTTCCTTCAGTTGTAGAAATAGCAGTGTTTGGTACCTCAGTTGTTGTAGTGGATGCTGGTTCTGCAAGTGTTGTAGGCACAGCAGATGTTCCTTCAGTCGTTGAAATAGCAGTGTTTGGTACCTCAGTTGTTGTAGTGGATGTTGGTTCTGCAAGTGTTGTAGGCACAGCAGTTGTTCCTTCAGTTCTTGAAATAGCAGTGTTTGGTACCTCAGTTGTTGTAGTGGATGTTGGTTCTGCAAGTGTTGTAGGCACAGCAGATGTTCCTTCAGTTGTTGAAATAGCAGTGTTTGGTACCTCAGTTGTTGTAGTGGATGTTGGTTCTGCAAGTGTTGTAGGCACAGCAGTAGTTCCTTCAGTTGTTGAAATAGCAGTGTTTGGTACCTCAGTTGTTGTAGTGGATGCTGGTTCTGCAAGTGTTGTAGGCACAGCAGTAGTTCCTTCAGTTGTTGAAATAGCAGTGTTTGGTACCTCAGTTGTTGTAGTGGATGTTAGTTCTGCAAGTGTTGTAGGCACAGCAGTTGTTCCTTCAGTTGTTGAAATAGCAGTGTTTGATACCTCAGTTGTTGTAGTGGATGCTGGTTCTGCAAGTGTTGTAGGCACAGCAGTTGTTCCTTCAGTTGTTGAAATAGCAGTGTTTGGTACCTCAGTTGTTGTAGTGGATATTGGTTCTGCAAGTGTTGTAGGAACAGCAGATGTTCCTTCAGTTGTTGAAATAGTAGTGTTCGGTACATCAGTTGGTGTAGTGGATGTTGGTTCTGCAAGTGTTGTAGGCACAGCAGATGTTCCTTCAGTTGTTGAAATAGCAGTGTTTGGTACCTCAGTTGTTGTAATGGATGTTAGTTCTTCAAGTGTTGTAGGCACAGCAGATGTTCCTTCAGTTGTTGAAATAGCAGTGTTTGGTACCTCAGTTGTTGTAGTGGATGTTGGTTCTGCAAGTGTTGTAGGCACAGCAGTAGTTCCTTCAGTTGTTGAAATAGCAGTGTTTGGTACCTCAGTTGTTGTAGTGGATGTTAGTTCTGCAAGTGTTGTAGGCACAGCAGATGTCCCTTCAGTTCTTGAAATAGCAGTGTTTGCTACCTCAGTTGTTGTAGTAGATGTTAGTTCTGCAAGTGTTGTAGGCGCAGCAGATGTTCCTTCAGTTGTTAACATAGTAGTGTTTGGTACCTCAGTTGTTGTAGTGGATGCTGGTTCTGCAAGTGTTGTAGGCACAGCAGTTGTTCCTTCAGTTGTTGAAATAGCAGTGTTTGGTACCTCAGTTGTTGTAATGGATGTTAGTTCTGCAAGTGTTGTAGGCACAGCAGTTGTTCCTTCAGTTGTAGAAATAGCAGTGTTTGGTACCTCAGTTGTTGTAATGGATGTTAGTTCTGCAAGTGTTGTAGGCACAGCAGATGTTCCTTCAGTCGTTGAAATAGCAGTGTTTGGTACCTCAGTTGTTGTAGTGGATGTTGGTTCTGCAAGTGTTGTAGGCACAGCAGTTGTTCCTTCAGTTCTTGAAATAGCAGTGTTTGGTACCTCAGTTGTTGTAGTGGATGTTGGTTCTGCAAGTGTTGTAGGCACAGCAGTAGTTCCTTCAGTTGTTGAAATAGCAGTGTTTGGTACCTCAGTTGTTGTAGTGGATGTTAGTTCTGCAAGTGTTGTAGGCACAGCAGTTGTTCCTTCAGTTGTTGAAATAGCAGTGTTTGATACCTCAGTTGTTGTAGTGGATGCTGGTTCTGCAAGTGTTGTAGGCACAGCAGTTGTTCCTTCAGTTGTTGAAATAGCAGTGTTTGGTACCTCAGTTGTTGTAGTGGATATTGGTTCTGCAAGTGTTGTAGGAACAGCAGATGTTCCTTCAGTTGTTGAAATAGTAGTGTTCGGTACATCAGTTGGTGTAGTGGATGTTGGTTCTGCAAGTGTTGTAGGCACAGCAGATGTTCCTTCAGTTGTTGAAATAGCAGTGTTTGGTACCTCAGTTGTTGTAATGGATGTTAGTTCTTCAAGTGTTGTAGGCACAGCAGATGTTCCTTCAGTTGTTGAAATAGCAGTGTTTGGTACCTCAGTTGTTGTAGTGGATGTTGGTTCTGCAAGTGTTGTAGGCACAGCAGTTGTTCCTTCAGTTGTTGAAATAGCAGTGTTTGGTACCTCAGTTGTTGTAGTGGATGCTGGTTCTGCAAGTGTTGTAGGCACAGCAGTTGTTCCTTCAGTTGTTGAAATAGCAGTGTTTGTTTCCTCAGTTGTTGTAGTGGATATTGGTTCTGCAAGTGTTGTAGGAACAGCAGATGTTCCTTCAGTTGTTGAAATAGGAGTGTACGGTACCTCAGTTGGTGTAGTGGATGTTGGTTCTGCAAGTGTTGTAGGCACAGCAGTTGTGCCTTCAGTTGTTGAAATAGGAGTGTTTGGTACCTCAGTTGTTGTAATGGATGTTAGTTCTGCAAGTGTTTTAGGCACAGCAGTTGTTCCTTCATTCGTTGTAATAGCAGTATTTGCTACCTCAGTTGTTGTAGTGGATGTTGGTTCTGCAAGTGTTGTAGGCACAGCAGTAGTTCCTTCAGTTGTTGAAATAGCAGTATTTGGTCCCTCAGTTGTTGTAGTGGATGCTGGTTCTGCAAGTGTTGTAGGCACAGCAGATGTTCCTTCAGTTGTTGAAATAGCAGTGTTTGGTACCTCAGTTGTTGTAGTGGATGTTGGTTCTGCAAGTGTTGTAGGCACAGCAGTAGTTCCTTCAGTTGTTGAAATAGCAGTGTTTGGTACCTCAGTTGTTGTAGTGGATGCTGGTTCTGCAAGTGTTGTAGGCACAGCAGTAGTTCCTTCAGTTGTTGAAATAGCAGTGTTTGGTACCTCAGTTGTTGTAGTGGATGTTAGTTCTGCAAGTGTTGTAGGCACAGCAGTTGTTCCTTCAGTTGTTGAAATAGCAGTGTTTGATACCTCAGTTGTTGTAGTGGATGCTGGTTCTGCAAGTGTTGTAGGCACAGCAGTTGTTCCTTCAGTTGTTGAAATAGCAGTGTTTGGTACCTCAGTTGTTGTAGTGGATATTGGTTCTGCAAGTGTTGTAGGAACAGCAGATGTTCCTTCAGTTGTTGAAATAGTAGTGTTCGGTACATCAGTTGGTGTAGTGGATGTTGGTTCTGCAAGTGTTGTAGGCACAGCAGATGTTCCTTCAGTTGTTGAAATAGCAGTGTTTGGTACCTCAGTTGTTGTAATGGATGTTAGTTCTTCAAGTGTTGTAGGCACAGCAGATGTTCCTTCAGTTGTTGAAATAGCAGTGTTTGGTACCTCAGTTGTTGTAGTGGATGTTGGTTCTGCAAGTGTTGTAGGCACAGCAGTAGTTCCTTCAGTTGTTGAAATAGCAGTGTTTGGTACCTCAGTTGTTGTAGTGGATGTTAGTTCTGCAAGTGTTGTAGGCACAGCAGATGTCCCTTCAGTTCTTGAAATAGCAGTGTTTGCTACCTCAGTTGTTGTAGTAGATGTTAGTTCTGCAAGTGTTGTAGGCGCAGCAGATGTTCCTTCAGTTGTTAACATAGTAGTGTTTGGTACCTCAGTTGTTGTAGTGGATGCTGGTTCTGCAAGTGTTGTAGGCACAGCAGTTGTTCCTTCAGTTGTTGAAATAGCAGTGTTTGGTACCTCAGTTGTTGTAATGGATGTTAGTTCTGCAAGTGTTGTAGGCACAGCAGTTGTTCCTTCAGTTGTAGAAATAGCAGTGTTTGGTACCTCAGTTGTTGTAATGGATGTTAGTTCTGCAAGTGTTGTAGGCACAGCAGATGTTCCTTCAGTCGTTGAAATAGCAGTGTTTGGTACCTCAGTTGTTGTAGTGGATGTTGGTTCTGCAAGTGTTGTAGGCACAGCAGTTGTTCCTTCAGTTCTTGAAATAGCAGTGTTTGGTACCTCAGTTGTTGTAGTGGATGTTGGTTCTGCAAGTGTTGTAGGCACAGCAGTAGTTCCTTCAGTTGTTGAAATAGCAGTGTTTGGTACCTCAGTTGTTGTAGTGGATGTTAGTTCTGCAAGTGTTGTAGGCACAGCAGTTGTTCCTTCAGTTGTTGAAATAGCAGTGTTTGATACCTCAGTTGTTGTAGTGGATGCTGGTTCTGCAAGTGTTGTAGGCACAGCAGTTGTTCCTTCAGTTGTTGAAATAGCAGTGTTTGGTACCTCAGTTGTTGTAGTGGATATTGGTTCTGCAAGTGTTGTAGGAACAGCAGATGTTCCTTCAGTTGTTGAAATAGTAGTGTTCGGTACATCAGTTGGTGTAGTGGATGTTGGTTCTGCAAGTGTTGTAGGCACAGCAGATGTTCCTTCAGTTGTTGAAATAGCAGTGTTTGGTACCTCAGTTGTTGTAATGGATGTTAGTTCTTCAAGTGTTGTAGGCACAGCAGATGTTCCTTCAGTTGTTGAAATAGCAGTGTTTGGTACCTCAGTTGTTGTAGTGGATGTTGGTTCTGCAAGTGTTGTAGGCACAGCAGTTGTTCCTTCAGTTGTTGAAATAGCAGTGTTTGGTACCTCAGTTGTTGTAGTGGATGCTGGTTCTGCAAGTGTTGTAGGCACAGCAGTTGTTCCTTCAGTTGTTGAAATAGCAGTGTTTGTTTCCTCAGTTGTTGTAGTGGATATTGGTTCTGCAAGTGTTGTAGGAACAGCAGATGTTCCTTCAGTTGTTGAAATAGTAGTGTTCGGTACCTCAGTTGGTGTAGTGGATGTTGGTTCTGCAAGTGTTGTAGGCACAGCAGTTGTGCCTTCAGTTGTTGAAATAGGAGTGTTTGGTACCTCAGTTGTTGTAATGGATGTTAGTTCTGCAAGTGTTTTAGGCACAGCAGTTGTTCCTTCAGTCGTTGTAATAGCAGTATTTGCTACCTCAGTTGTTGTAGTGGATGTTGGTTCTGCAAGTGTTGTAGGCACAGCAGTAGTTCCTTCAGTTGTTGAAATAGCAGTATTTGGTCCCTCAGTTGTTGTAGTGGATGCTGGTTCTGCAAGTGTTGTAGGCACAGCAGTTGTCCCTTCAGTTGTTGAAATTGCAGTATTTGCTACCTCAGTTGTTGTAGTGGATGTTGGTTCTGCAAGTGTTGTAGGCACAGCAGTTGTTCCTTCAGTTGTTGAAATAGCAGTGTTTGGTACCTCAGTTGTTGTAATGGATGTTAGTTCTGCAAGTGTTGTAGGCACAGCAGATGTTCCTTCAGTCGTTGAAATAGCAGTGTTTGGTACCTCAGTTGTTGTAATAGATGTTAGTTCTGCAAGTGTTGTAGGCACAGCAGATGTTACTTCAGTTGTTGAAATAGCAGTGTTTGGTACCTCAGTTGTTGTAGTGGATGTTGGTTCTGCAAGTCTTGTAGGCACAGCAGATGTTCCTTTAGTCGTTGAAATAGCAGTGTTTGGTTCCTCAGTCTTTGTAGTGGATGTTAGTTCTTCAAGTGTTGTAGGCACAGCAGTTGTTCCTTCAGTTGTTGAAATAGCAGTGTTTGATACCTCAGTTGTTGTAGTGGATGCTGGTTCTGCAAGTGTTGTAGGCACAGCAGTTGTTCCTTCAGTTGTTGAAATAGCAGTGTTTGGTACCTCAGTTGTTGTAGTGGATATTGGTTCTGCAAGTGTTGTAGGAACAGCAGATGTTCCTTCAGTTGTTGAAATAGTAGTGTTCGGTACATCAGTTGGTGTAGTGGATGTTGGTTCTGCAAGTGTTGTAGGCACAGCAGATGTTCCTTCAGTTGTTGAAATAGCAGTGTTTGGTACCTCAGTTGTTGTAATGGATGTTAGTTCTTCAAGTGTTGTAGGCACAGCAGATGTTCCTTCAGTCGTTGAAATAGCAGTGTTTGGTACCTCAGTTGTTGTAGTGGATGTTGGTTCTGCAAGTGTTGTAGGCACAGCAGTTGTTCCTTCAGTTCTTGAAATAGCAGTGTTTGGTACCTCAGTTGTTGTAGTGGATGTTAGTTCTGCAAGTGTTGTAGGCACAGCAGTTGTTCCTTCAGTTGTTGAAATAGCAGTGTTTGATACCTCAGTTGTTGTAGTGGATGCTGGTTCTGCAAGTGTTGTAGGCACAGCAGTAGTTCCTTCAGTTGTTGAAATAGCAGTGTTTGGTACCTCAGTTGTTGTAGTGGATATTGGTTCTGCAAGTGTTGTAGGAACAGCAGATGTTCCTTCAGTCGCTGAAATAGCAGTGTTTGGTACCTCAGTTGTTGTAATGGATGTTGGTTCTGCAAGTGTTGTAGGCACAGCAGTTGTGCCTTCAGTTGTTGAAATAGCAGTGTTTGGTACCTCAGTTGTTGTAATGGATGTTAGTTCTTCAAGTGTTGTAGGCACAGCAGATGTTCCTTCAGTTGTTGAAATAGTAGTGTTCGGTACCTCAGTTGTTGTAATGGATGTTGGTTCTGCAAGTGTTGTAGGCACAGCAGTTGTGCCTTCAGTTGTTGAAATAGCAGTGTTTGGTACCTCAGTTGTTGTAATGGATGTTAGTTCTTCAAGTGTTGTAGGCACAGCAGATGTTCCTTCAGTTGTTGAAATAGCAGTGTTTGGTACCTCAGTTGTTGTAGTGGATGTTGGTTCTGCAAGTGTTGTAGGCACAGCAGTTGTTCCTTCAGTTGTTGAAATAGCAGTGTTTGGTACCTCAGTTGTTGTAGTGGATGCTGGTTCTGCAAGTGTTGTAGGCACAGCAGTTGTTCCTTCAGTTGTTGAAATAGCAGTGTTTGTTACCTCAGTTGTTGTAGTGGATATTGGTTCTGCAAGTGTTGTAGGAACAGCAGATGTTCCTTCAGTTGTTGAAATAGCAGTGTTTGGTACCTCAGTTGTTGTAGTGGATGTTGGTTCTGCAAGTGTTGTAGGCACAGCAGTTGTTCCTTCAGTTGTTGAAATAGCAGTGTTTGGTACCTCAGTTGTTGTAGTGGATGCTGGTTCTGCAAGTGTTGTAGGCACAGCAGTTGTTCCTTCAGTTGTTGAAATAGCAGTGTTTGTTTCCTCAGTTGTTGTAGTGGATATTGGTTCTGCAAGTGTTGTAGGAACAGCAGATGTTCCTTCAGTTGTTGAAATAGTAGTGTTCGGTACCTCAGTTGGTGTAGTGGATGTTGGTTCTGCAAGTGTTGTAGGCACAGCAGTTGTGCCTTCAGTTGTTGAAATAGGAGTGTTTGGTACCTCAGTTGTTGTAATGGATGTTAGTTCTGCAAGTGTTTTAGGCACAGCAGTTGTTCCTTCAGTCGTTGTAATAGCAGTATTTGCTACCTCAGTTGTTGTAGTGGATGTTGGTTCTGCAAGTGTTGTAGGCACAGCAGTAGTTCCTTCAGTTGTTGAAATAGCAGTATTTGGTCCCTCAGTTGTTGTAGTGGATGCTGGTTCTGCAAGTGTTGTAGGCACAGCAGTTGTCCCTTCAGTTGTTGAAATTGCAGTATTTGCTACCTCAGTTGTTGTAGTGGATGTTGGTTCTGCAAGTGTTGTAGGCACAGCAGTTGTTCCTTCAGTTGTTGAAATAGCAGTGTTTGGTACCTCAGTTGTTGTAATGGATGTTAGTTCTGCAAGTGTTGTAGGCACAGCAGATGTTCCTTCAGTCGTTGAAATAGCAGTGTTTGGTACCTCAGTTGTTGTAATAGATGTTAGTTCTGCAAGTGTTGTAGGCACAGCAGATGTTACTTCAGTTGTTGAAATAGCAGTGTTTGGTACCTCAGTTGTTGTAGTGGATGTTGGTTCTGCAAGTCTTGTAGACACAGCAGATGTTCCTTTAGTCGTTGAAATAGCAGTGTTTGGTTCCTCAGTCTTTGTAGTGGATGTTAGTTCTTCAAGTGTTGTAGGCACAGCAGTTGTTCCTTCAGTTGTTGAAATAGCAGTGTTTGATACCTCAGTTGTTGTAGTGGATGCTGGTTCTGCAAGTGTTGTAGGCACAGCAGTTGTTCCTTCAGTTGTTGAAATAGCAGTGTTTGGTACCTCAGTTGTTGTAGTGGATATTGGTTCTGCAAGTGTTGTAGGAACAGCAGATGTTCCTTCAGTTGTTGAAATAGTAGTGTTCGGTACATCAGTTGGTGTAGTGGATGTTGGTTCTGCAAGTGTTGTAGGCACAGCAGATGTTCCTTCAGTTGTTGAAATAGCAGTGTTTGGTACCTCAGTTGTTGTAATGGATGTTAGTTCTTCAAGTGTTGTAGGCACAGCAGATGTTCCTTCAGTCGTTGAAATAGCAGTGTTTGGTACCTCAGTTGTTGTAGTGGATGTTGGTTCTGCAAGTGTTGTAGGCACAGCAGTTGTTCCTTCAGTTCTTGAAATAGCAGTGTTTGGTACCTCAGTTGTTGTAGTGGATGTTAGTTCTGCAAGTGTTGTAGGCACAGCAGTTGTTCCTTCAGTTGTTGAAATAGCAGTGTTTGATACCTCAGTTGTTGTAGTGGATGCTGGTTCTGCAAGTGTTGTAGGCACAGCAGTTGTTCCTTCAGTTGTTGAAATAGCAGTGTTTGGTACCTCAGTTGTTGTAGTGGATATTGGTTCTGCAAGTGTTGTAGGAACAGCAGATGTTCCTTCAGTCGCTGAAATAGCAGTGTTTGGTACCTCAGTTGTTGTAATGGATGTTGGTTCTGCAAGTGTTGTAGGCACAGCAGTTGTGCCTTCAGTTGTTGAAATAGCAGTGTTTGGTACCTCAGTTGTTGTAATGGATGTTAGTTCTTCAAGTGTTGTAGGCACAGCAGATGTTCCTTCAGTTGTTGAAATAGTAGTGTTCGGTACCTCAGTTGTTGTAATGGATGTTGGTTCTGCAAGTGTTGTAGGCACAGCAGTTGTGCCTTCAGTTGTTGAAATAGCAGTGTTTGGTACCTCAGTTGTTGTAATGGATGTTAGTTCTTCAAGTGTTGTAGGCACAGCAGATGTTCCTTCAGTTGTTGAAATAGCAGTGTTTGGTACCTCAGTTGTTGTAGTGGATGTTGGTTCTGCAAGTGTTGTAGGCACAGCAGTAGTTCCTTCAGTTGTTGAAATAGCAGTATTTGGTACCTCAGTTGTTGTAGTGGATGCTGGTTCTGCAAGTGTTGTAGGCACAGCAGTTGTCCCTTCAGTTGTTGAAATAGCAGTATTTGCTAGATCAGTCGTTGTAATGGATGTTAGTTCTGCCTGTGTTGTAGGCACAGCAGTTGTTCCTTCAGTTGTAGAAATAGCAGTGTCCGGTACCTCAGTCGTTGTAGTGGATGTTGGTTCTGCATGTGTTGTAGGCACAGCAGATGTTCCTTCAGTCGTTGAAATAGCAGTGTTTGGTACCTCAGTCGTTGTAGTGGATGTTAGTTCTGCAAGTGTTGTAGGCACAGCAGATGTTCCTTCAGTTGTTGAAATAGCAGTGTTTGGTACCTCAGTCGTTGTAGTGGATGTTAGTTCTGCAAGTGTTGTAGGCACAGCAGATGTTCCTTCAGTTGTAGAAATAGCAGTGTCCGGTACCTCAGTCGTTGTAGTGGATGTTGGTTCTGCATGTGTTGTAGGCACAGCAGATGTTCCTTCAGTCGTTGAAATAGCAGTGTTTGGTACCTCAGTCGTTGTAGTGGATGTTAGTTCTGCAAGTGTTGTAGGCACAGCAGATGTTCCTTCAGTTGTTGAAATAGCAGTGTTTGGTACCTCAGTTGTTGTAGTGGATGTTGTTTCTGCAAGTGTTGTAGGCACAGCAGATGTTCCTTCAGTTGTTGAAATAGCAGTGTTTGGTGCCTCAGTCGTTGTAGTGGATGTTGTTTCTGCAAGTGTTGTAGGCACAGCAGATGCTCCTTCAGTCGCTGAAATAGCAGTGTTTGGTACCTCAGTCGTTGTAGTGAATGTTGGTTCTGCAAGTGTTGTAGGCACAGCAGATGTTCCTTCAGTTATAGAAATAGCAGTGTTTGGTACCTCAGTCGTTCTAATGGATGTTGGTTTTGCAAGTGTTGTAGGCACAGCAGTTGTTCCTTCAGTTGTTGAAATAGTAGTGTTTGGTACCTCAGTTGTTGTAGTGGATGTTAGTTCTGCAAGTGTTGTAGGCACAGCAGTAGTTCCTTTAGTTGTTGAAATAGCAGTAGTTGGTACCTCAGTTGTTGTAGTGGATGTTGGTTCTGCAAGTGTTGTAGGCACAGCAGATGTTCCTTCAGTTGTTGAAATAGCAGTAGTTGGTACCTCAGTTGTTGTAGTGGATGTTGGTTCTGCAAGTGTTGTAGGCACAGCAGATGTTCCTTCAGTTGTTGAAATAGCAGTGTTTGGTACCTCAGTTGTTGTAGTGGATGTTGGTTCTGCAAGTGTTGTAGGCACAGCAGATGTTCCTTCAGTTGTTGAAATAGCAGTAGTTGGTACCTCAGTTGTTGTAGTGGATGTTAGTTCTGCAAGTGTTGTAGGCACAGCAGATGTTCCTTCAGTTGTAGGAATAGCAGTACTTGGTACCTCGGTTGTTGTAGTGGATGTCGGTTCTGCAAGTGTTGTAGGCACAGCAGTTGTTCCTTCAGTTGTAGAAATAGCAGTGTTCGGTACCTCAGTTGTTGTAGTGGATGTTGGTTCTGCATGTGTTGTAGGCACAGCAGATGTTCCTTCAGTTGTTGAAATAGCAGTATTTGGTACCTCAGTCGTTGTAGTGGATGTTGTTTCTGCAAGTGTTGTAGGCACAGCAGATGTTCCTTCAGTTGTAGGAAAAGCAGTACTTGGTACCGCGGTTTTTGTAGTGGATGTCGGTTCTGCAAGTGTTGTAGGCACAGCAGTTGTTCCTTCAGTTGTTGAAATAGCAGTGTTTGGTACCTCAGTCGTTGTAGTGGATGTTAGTTCTGCATGTGTTGTAGGCACAGCAGTTGTTCCTTCAGTTGTTGAAATAGCAGTGTTTGGTACCTCAGTCGTTGTAGTGGATGTTAGTTCTGCATGTGTTGTAGGCACAGCAGTTGTTCCTTCAGTTGTTGAAATAGCAGTGTTCGGTACCTCAGTTGTTGTAGTGGATGTTGGTTCTGCATGTGTTGTAGGCACAGCAGATGTTCCTTCAGTTGTTGAAATAGCAGTATTTGGTACCTCAGTCGTTGTAGTGGATGTTGGTTCTGCATGTGTTGTAGGCACAGCAGTAGTTCCTTCAGTCGCTGAAATAGCAGTATTTGCTACCTCAGTTGTTGTAGTGGATTTTGGTTCTGCAAGTGTTGTAGGCACAGCAGATGTTCCTTCAGTTGTTGAAATAGCAGTATTTGGTACCTCAGTCGTTGTAGTGGATGTTGTTTCTGCAAGTGTTGTAGGCACAGCAGATGTTCCTTCAGTTGTAGGAATAGCAGTACTTGGTACCTCAGTTGTTGTAGTGGATGTTAGTTCTGCAAGTGTTGTAGGCACAGCAGATGTTCCTTCAGTTGTAGGAATAGCAGTACTTGGTACCTCGGTTGTTGTAGTGGATGTCGGTTCTGCAAGTGTTGTAGGCACAGCAGTTGTTCCTTCAGTTGTAGAAATAGCAGTGTTCGGTACCTCAGTTGTTGTAGTGGATGTTGGTTCTGCATGTGTTGTAGGCACAGCAGATGTTCCTTCAGTTGTTGAAATAGCAGTATTTGGTACCTCAGTCGTTGTAGTGGATGTTGTTTCTGCAAGTGTTGTAGGCACAGCAGATGTTCCTTCACTTGTAGTAATAGCAGTACTTGGTACCGCGGTTGTTGTAGTGGATGTCGGTTCTGCAAGTGTTGTAGGCACAGCAGTTGTTCCTTCAGTTGTAGAAATAGCAGTCTTTGGTCCCTCAGTTGTTGTAATGGATGTTAGTTCTGCCTGTGTTGTAGGCACAGCAGTTGTTCCTTCAGTTGTAGAAATAGCAGTGTTCGGTACCTCAGTCGTTGTAGTGGATGTTGGTTCTGCATGTGTTGTAGGCACAGCAGTTGTTCCTTCAGTTGTTGAAATAGCAGTGTTTGGTACCTCAGTCGTTGTAGTGGATGTTAGTTCTGCCTGTGTTGTAGGCACAGCAGTTGTTCCTTCAGTTGTAGAAATAGCAGTGTTCGGTACCTCAGTCGTTGTAGTGGATGTTGGTTCTGCATGTGTTGTAGGCACAGCAGTTGTTCCTTCAGTTGTTGAAATAGCAGTATTTGGTACCTCAGTCGTTGTAGTGGATGTTGTTTCTGCAAGTGTTGTAGGCACAGCAGTAGTTCCTTCAGTCGCTGAAATAGCAGTATTTGCTACCTCAGTTGTTGTAGTGGATTTTGGTTCTGCAAGTGTTGTAGGCACAGCAGATGTTCCTTCAGTCGCTGAAATAGCAGTGTTCGGTACCTCAGTTGTTGTAATGGATGTTGGTTCTGCAAGTGTTGTAGGCAGAGCAGTAGTTCCTTCAGTCGTAGAAATACCAGTGTTTGGTACCTCAGTTGTTGTAGCAGTAATGGATGTTAGTTCTGCAAGTGTTGTATGTACATCAGTGTTTGGTGGTGCTGCAACTTCTGCAGATATTATTTTACTAATGGTGCTTGGTTCTTCAGACGTTGCATCAACAATGGTTGTTGGTGTCTCTTTTATGTTGGAAGTATCTGTTATTTTAGCTGTGTGAATAACTTTGGTTTGAACTGTTGCAGTCTGTGATACAGTACTCTGCGATCCAAGCATCCAATCTGTTTGTGCGCCAATTGCTGTGGAAACATTTGAAGGGAGGTGAGCATACAATGGTATTCGCTTTGACTTGTTAACCCGTCTTCTTTTCTCTTCTTTTTTTTTTTTTTGTTAGGAACAGATTCTGAATTACTTGGAGATTAACTCTCTCTCCGCCATAGACAGAATTTTCTGTCAATCCATGTTCCAAAACACAGGTGATTTATGATTGAAGCATTGCTTGTGCACATTGTAGTCTTTGACAAAAATGCGATTTTGTCAGCTTTTTGTTTAAAATGTTGTTGTTGCATTTTAAGACACTTACCGTCATTCAAGTGCATTTTAAGAAACTTACCGTCATTCAAGTGTTCATGAAAATGAACGAAAGGATTTTTTTTTTTTTTTTGTTTAAAATGAGATGCTCTGTTCTTTCTTTTGATTTATTGCATGTTCAGATATTCTTACAACAAAATATTCTGGGGGCCATTAACCTTTTGTGAAAATTATAAAGGTGCCTGGCTGACAACTTTTCTTTAAAAAAAAACGAGTGTACAGCAGATGTAGGCTAAACAGCTGTCTGAATTCCCTCATTTTCATTCACTCCTTCAAGTGATCTGTATTAGTGGACTAGCGTAGCAAGTAGTGATTGAGGGTTTAGGGGGCGAGTCAGATTCAGCCTTTGTTTATTGCTTGTAATATGTTTATTTGTTCCTCTTTATTATTTACTATTTGCTTCTATGTTTTAAAGCTATATTATTTTATATATTTAAAATTCTTAACACAACTGTTTTAATTAATTTGTTAATTTGTAATTATTTTAAAAAGGTGCTAATTACATATGTAAAAGATTTGAAGATTTTCAGGTCGGCAAACTAATTAATTAATGAGAAAAAAAAGTAGATTAAGAATCGTTTTGGAATCGGATCATGACTCCCAGGATCGGATCGTGAAGTGCCGATTCCCACCCCTAATAGTTACACTTAGGACCTGCAAATAACGTTCATTCAATGAAGCCTCTGTATTGTCCCGAATATGATTGTCAAGACAACGAGAATACCCATGGGTGGAAAAGGGAATCAAAAGAATGGCAGATGATGGCTATGTCAGTGCATTAGTAATATACCATCAAACTTTTTCTGTTTTCTTGGAGATATGATTCATGCCTTTTACAATAAAGCGGTCAAAATGGTTTTCCTGGGTTTCCATAAAGCAGGGGTTCTCAACTCGAGTTTAGCTCCAACCCTGATTAAACTCACTTACCTGCAACTTTCTAGTAATCCTGAAGAACTTGCTTAGCTTGATCAGGGCCGGGTTTCCCGATAACGATGTATCTTAGCTCTTAAGAGCGCTTTCTACGTGCAAGGTTACGAACGCTCGCAGCAATTCCACATGCGTTTCCCAAAAATGCACTTAACATGAACGCGCGAGAACGCGCTCTACGTGCTACTTAAGAGTCGCTGTCCATCCACCAAGTGCTGAAACATAACCTTATATGGAATCGTATTCTGAACGTTTAACCTAATAATTGTCATCTGTTGTGGATTAGCAATCAAGACAAGTCTATATAAAGCACCTACAGGCAGATGCACTGACAAAATGGCTGAAAAAACAAAACAAAAAAAAACAAGAAAAGAAAAAGATACTGTTCAAAAAGATGAAATTAATGTCCTTTTAGAGGAGATAGAGCGAAACAAAGATGTAATTTTTAACAGATTTAAAGGATTTCTTTTATTATTTTTTTTTCATTCGTTTAATTTTGATTATAATTCTAAATGAAAAATTTTGAGAAAAAATATTTTTTTTGTTTTGTTTTCTGACCTTTTTAATTATTTAATTTATACATTAATTTAACCAACAACAAAAAAGAGTAATAATGTGTACAATAAAGTACAATCAAAACCTTATATTATAATCACATGGCATTTGAATAAAGTTAAAGGTGTAATCTGCCGGTGTTCCTGCAGGTGTCCTCATAAATCTGTCTTCTTACGATGCACTTGGGGATGTACGATTACTCCAGAGCACTCGTAGTTCTACGAAGATTTTCAAGTGCTACTTAAGCTACAATGCTTTTGGGAAACAGACCGTAATATTAAGATCAGTTTTTACGATCAACTTAGGCTTACGATGCTTTTGGGAAACTACAGGAAAGTGGATCAGGAAAGTTGAGAACCCCTGTCATAAAGTATCATATCAAGTGTTGTCCAACTGAAAGTGTGGGAAAATGTATCTAATGGAGAGTTCCTTAAAATAATATTTGGTTTGCAAGGGCCAAAAACACGGTTACAGTTTGACCAGACTAGGGGTGTGCGTCTGCGTGATATTGACAAAAAATTACATCTCTAATTACTAATCAGACAATATTTCGACAGGTTTAGGACTGCCGTGGACAGAGACTCCTAAAGTTTTTGATTTCTTCATATTCTGTGCAGTGGCCAGTTTGAAGCAGTGACAGAAATTATCTTTTCCAATAAGTTTAAATTGATTTTTTTTTTTTTTTTAAATTGATCTTTTATAAAGACACATTAAGACTAATATTAGACTAATTGAATTTATGCATCATCTTCTGTGAGAAATTCTTCTTCTTTACCAATAAATGCAATTAGAATAATGAGACACAGTAGGGCTGTTACCAATCACATGGAATCAGAATCAACTAAATGGATCTTTGCAATGCCGAGGAAGCACAGAAGCGCATCTGAAGTGGCATTTAGATACTTTTGCACAGACTGTTTAATGCAGATCACAGGGATATGAATGCGTTCATCCTGCTGTTACAGATGCATAAATAATGTTTTGATGTTTTAAACATAAAACATTGAATATTAACATTTGAAATGACAAAAATGTAACTTTAAATGTGAAATTATGTGAAATTCACTGTTCATGAGTGAGTCATAGGGCCCTATTTTAACGGTCTGAAACGCAAATATCAAGCGCGAAGCTCAAGTAACTTGTGGGCGGGTCTTGGGCGCTGTTGCTATTATACCGGCGGGATAAATGACTCTTGCGCCCGACGCAAATCTAAAATGGGTTGGTCTGAAGCAGCTTCATTACTCATAGGTGTGGTTTGGGTGTAACGTGAAATAAACCAATCAGAGTGTCATCTCACATTCCCTTTAAGAGCAGGCGCGCTTGTTCCATGGCGGGTTGCTATTATAACGGCGGATTTGCCAGACGCGCGCCAGGAGCGGTTCACAGCCGAGGAGACCGACGTTCTCGTCAGGGCCGTAAAACACAGAGAAGTGATGTTGGGGATGGAGAAACACACCCAGATTAGCTTCGGTTAAACAGGCGTATGATAATTTGGGTAAATGTGTAAGCTAGATTTATGCTTTTATAATAAACTATCTATCTATCTATCTATCTATCTATCTATCTATCTATCGTAATAATGTATGATTTGCAAAAATGCAAACGGCTGAACATTGAGGCCATTGTAAATGTATTTTAATAGAGTAAATCATCCAGAGAAAGTGTGCACTCTAAACACACTCTAAAGTGCACTAGTCTAACCTTCTAGACTACATCACGTAGTGTATGCGTGCGTTCTCTAGATGTATTTGTGTGAGGGACATGTTCAATAATGTCAGATCACACATTGTTAAAACAACAATCACGATATTATAGTAGACGATATACACCACACACCCCTAGACCAGACATGTGCTTGATTGAGTGTGTAAGAGTGCGTGTGTTAGTGTGAGTGTGTGAGTGTGTGTGAGTATGAGTATCTCACCCATACAGAGGGCAGACAGTAGTAACAGTCTGCGGGACATGATGTTTTGTCTCATGTTGCTCTCAGTTCATCTTTTACGCTGAAAGAGTGAAAACAGTTATTAATCAACATGCACTGTAAAGCATTTACAATATATTCCAAGTTTGTGTACTTTCACTAGAAGGTCTACGGATTACATTGCTTATAGAAGAAATGGACATTTCCGCTATGATGCAGATGTTAGTGCTGGAGGTTTGAGGAATAATTGAGGGTAAACATACTGTTAACAGTTTTAAGAAGTTTGTTTTTAGGACTTTACACAAAATGTGAAGTGAAAAATCTAAATGTCAAACAGTGACGGAGTGCACAAGACATTTCTCGAAATATACAGTGTAAAATTTCAAAACCCAAAGAGCTGGGACTAATTCCTGAACCCAGTGTTTAGAATGACCCGAGAATGAAAATACCAATTTGTGTTTTATCCATCTATATATGTGAAAATGTTCAGATGTCTTTTATGTTTTTGAAAGATCCCTTGCGAGGGGATCGTCATATTCAGGGTTCCTTGGCATCATTCAACAGCTATAACCCTACACTGGAAAAAAGGCCACTCCAAAAATAAGCAAAAAAAAATTAATTTTCAATTAAAGTGAAAATTCTCTTGGTAAGATTTCTTGAAATAAAACATTATATTTAAGCCTTACAAGATATGAGTGATCTTGAAATTAGCTGGGAAAACTCATTTTTAGCTATATTTTACTAGTATTGAGATGTTACTGTATGTGTCTCATGATAAGCTTGTCATGCTCAAAAATAGTATTTTCCCCTCAAAGTAGCATTTTTTTTATAGTCATCCTGTTTGTTTCAAGTGTATTTAACTCATTGTTAGTTCTATAATTGTTACACTGTTCTAGATTTAAGTCACCACCAACTTGAAATAAGACTGGAAACTGGCATTTTGAAAGTTAGCATTCCTGACTCTATTAGGCAGTGCTCTTTTGCCATAATAAGCCATAATTTACCACCCTGTCATCATCTCAAGTGTATTACCCTTATTGTAAGCTCAACAAAAGTAATACGGTTCTAGATTTTACCTTCTAGAGTCAAGACTTTAACTACTGTTTACTAGACAGAAAAAGTGAAAAATAGACTTGCATTTAACCTTTTTTTTATTATTTAAACAGCAAAAAGTCCCAGAGGACTGCATAAAAGGGAAACAGCTTCATTTTTATCAACATTTTGGCTCACAGTATTTATGGAACTGCAATATGAAAACATAGTAGAACATTTTATATATTATAAATGTAAGATCCCTTAACCCTACTCCCACACCTAAACATACCCATTGTATAGACAATATTAAAAGGATAAAAAGTAATGGACATATGGAAATGGCAGTTTTATTAACAATATAACGTTAGCATTAAAAGATAGTTTGAGCCACTAATCCTACCCCTAAACCTAACCATTTCATAAAACTACGTAACTACAATTATAAAGAAAAACAACAGACATACACGTTTAATCACAATAATTTATTTTGTGAGAACATGTCAAAACCGGTACCAAAAGTCGTTCACATGACGATGTGTCGCAGTCCTCTCTGGCAGCATATAATAGTTGTGTATGAGGTAACGTTACAGAGCAGAATTTAAGTTATTAATCCATGAAAATGTGAATCCGGTTTCGGTTCGCTGTTCGCTCCGTGAAGGAGCGCGCGCGCTTCTCCATTTCAAATGTAGTACACCAACTTAAACACGGCATGTCGCAATCTGTGACGAAGCATGCGAGAGCCAATGAGCGTTTGATATCACCGCCGTAAAACATGTCATAACGCTTCGGGCGCAATTTTTGAATTTGAATTTGAATTCACCACGAGCGCGGGATGCCGGGATTTGACGTTTACGGTCGCTGCTGAGAAATGATGAAGATCACTGGATAAAGGGCTGAATTTGGATCTGTTTCTTGCAAACAACACATGGATTCTAAAGATTTTGATTACACCAAGCTAATAAAATTTATGTCTTTTGTGAATTTATGTTGTGTTTTAGCGTATTATGGGTCTATAGGAGAAAACGCCTTTTGTGTCTCACGGTAAATAAACCAAATATTACAAAATGGTTAAACGATTAAAGAAGGTATTTTTAAGGTTTTAAAGTGTATTCTTGTTTAACACCATGTAGGCTAATCCTCCAAAACGAGTTTGCAGCAGCACGAACAGAGCGAAATGTTATTATTTATGAGTAACATTAAACTATTAATAAATGTGACTGAAAATTTAATTGATAAAACAATTGAATGCAATAGAGTCAAAACATTAATGCCACAATATTAATATGCATAAGTTAAATAGGAATACGTACAAATGTGTACGTCGGTAAAGTTGTTATACGTAAATAAATAACGTTTTTTTTTGCTTTCAATACTTAAATATTATACGTACTCGCTGTACTCTGCATTGTGAGTTGGGCATGCTGACCTGCAGTTTTCAATAAAGCAGATTTGTTGTCTCAATTCAAGTAAAGTCTGTTTCTTGAAACAAGACAATTCGTCTTTTACAAATAACACAGCAGCTTAAAAACCTTATGACATGTCAAAAAAGCTTGTTTCATCTGAGATATGACTCAAAACAAGATATTTTCAAGACAGTTTCACTTAACAAGATATTCAAGATTCACTTTCTAAAAACAAGCTCCTTTATCTCACTTAAATCTTGGTCTTTAGTTGATTTTGTCTTATATTAAGTGTGATGAGATATTTTGACTAGAAATTAGAAAAATATACTTGGCAAGATTTTGAGTTTTTGCAGTGTATACAGTGTTTTTCTACACTATAAAAACTGTTCTTTGTGCGCTCCTTTTTTGATGCAAGTATTAGCAATCTGTTTTGTAATGTTCAGTCTTATTATTATTAGTACTATAAAATAAGTTTTCCAACCAACGGGAACACTGATCACCATAGTGGGGACTTTTCAGGGAAACAACCATTTGCTATCAACTTCTGTAATATTCTCTCAACATTTTCACTTGTATTGACAATTTAATAACATACAAACTGACTTTGGAAAATGAGTGGATGAAACTAAAGAGAAAGACAACTGTAGAAAAGGGAGAAACTGTTGGAAAATGTATTGATTTAGGGGGGAAAATGGTACCAATGCAAATCAATTTATCTTAACTTGAGGGTATTCTGAGTAACAAAAATCATAGTACACAAATAATACTGATTGCTAGACTTTTACAGTTAAGTTAAACCAATTGTTGTACATTAAAGTGTGAGTTAGGACATTTGTTAGGTTTTACAGTGTGCAACACAATTGTGCTCTGTAACACTGATCATTTGGCTTTTGTCTTGCTTACTTGAGGACATTTAATTTAATATTCAACAATATTATTGATCTCCTCCACGATGACATCACAGCTTACTCCAGAAAGGCTATATATATATATATATATATATATATATATATATGAACTAAATGAATAAGATTCTTACAAAAGAAATGAAACATCACTGAACTTACTTAAGCTGGACTGTGATGCTATTTTCTTCTAGAAACAAACTTTTTTTGCATTATTTTCCTGTTATCTCTGTAAAGCTGATTTGAAACAATCTGTATTGTAAAAAGCGCTATTTAAATAAATGTGACTTGACTTGGACGTTTTATTTCTGTTGTGAATGAATGTGGATGTTGAATTCTAAACTCCATAATTAGTCCATTCATTTGCACTGGTTTATGGTTTAATCTATTCATGTGATTTGTGGGCCAATAGGAATGAGAATACTCTACCATATAAAGATGTTAATTTAGTGTTACTTTAGAAAATTAGTAATTTACACACTACTTGAGCTTACATTTTGTCTGACATGGTCTGTCTGAACACTCGATTTTGATTGGCTGGAAGGTGTGCAATAAAAGCGTTTAATGCACAGGTACTGTATCGCTACATTATATTTCTCAGCAACGAAAGGTTAACATCGCTGGTTTTGGAGCAGTTCAACTCTCAGCGCTGTTGTTGAAACTGCCAGAGTGAACTCTAACGAGCCATTACTGACGAAAATAACCGTAATTTTATTCTTCTGGTCAAATATTGCACTGCAAACATCAATAACGGCTTTATGTTGTCAACAGCTAGCCGTGGATGATCCCTTATCCTATACTGTGTATATCGCCACAAGAACAGCAGTGTTTCCCTTCAATCCTACAACATGTCCCTGACTGAATATCTACATGTGCTGCACTACAATACAGGAGGCTCATGATCAACCACTATCACATCATCACTTCATATTTTTGTGAGAAACCATGACACATTACCATTCAAAAGTTTGTGCTAATTTCAGTTCAAAAATACTTTTTTTATTCAGTAAGGATGCATTAAATTGATCAAAAGTGACCTCAAAGACATTACAAAATACAAAATATTCTATTTCAAATAAATGCTGTTTTTTTTTTTTTTTTACTTTATATACATCAAAGAATTCTGAAAAAAATGCACCACTTTTTCCAAATCATCATATTAGAATGATTTGTGAAGGATCATGTGACACTGAAGACTGGAGTAATGATCACAGGAATAAATTACACTTTACTATATATTCACATAGAAATATTATTGCTATTTAAAATAGCTGTATTTCTGATTAAATAAATGCAGCCTTGGTGAGCAGAATTTTTATTTTAAATTTTGATTTTTCCAAATGTTTGTGCTGGTGTATAAATATCATATAGTTTATCTGTAGAGTGAAATCGTAAGAAACTACAGCACTAATGCATGTTACAGAAGGGAATATAGTCATGTTGAGATCTTGTAATGGCAAGGAGATTTGCTTACCTGTATGACAGCTCAGATGACTGACTGAAGTGAATGACAAAGAGTGTGTGTGTGAGTGTGTGTGTGTGTGTGTGTGTCAAAGAGAGAGTTCTGGGTGGGACTGATGATATGCTAAAGCAGCTGCCGCCCAGATTCAGGCAGCCATTTAGGCAGAAATGTGCATTGTTAATTGATTATTATTAGTAATTATAATATTAATATTTGTTATTGATAATTAAGTGTGGTTTATAGTGAGGACTGTGATAATCAGGTACAGTATGAACATACATGTAATGATTAGAGAGGCCTGATCATGTTTGTTTCTCAGTACATGATTAACTTCATCTGATTCAGATTTCTCCTGGTAACTCATTCAGCTTTACTTTAACTTGCCACTGAATCTTGTGCTAAACAGATTGATTGTACCTGTCAATCATCTTCATCAGTAACAGGGCTGAACCAGTGTGTGTGTGTGTGTGTGTGTGTGTGTGTGTGTGTGTGTGTGTGTGTGTGTGTGTGTGTGTTGTCTGGAACATTCCAGTAATTTAAGACATGTTGTTAGTGAATACATAACTGACACTCTCTCACACACACATTCTCCAACAAAGCTCTCATGAGTAACAAAGTTTGGTTCTATCACACAATTTATTTTGACACTTATATACACAATAATGTGATACAATTATGTAAATTTGATAACGTATTAAATCATTTCTTTTATTTAAAGAACACCTAACTTGTATTACCTGTTTTATTTGGCGTTTAGATTTTAGGAGTTGTCAAAATGACATTTTAGAGTCCGTCCAAACTTGAGTAGATTTTGAATAAGATTAATACAATCTTCATTATCAGGGCGTTTCATTATTTCTTCATCACTTTGCCCTCTGGTTAAAGACTGCAGGCCAAAAAACACCTATTTTATAAATAGCAACTTGCTGGAAGTCCAGTGACATTCTTAAAGGGATAGTTCACACAGAAATGAAAATACAACAGAAGCCATTTTAAGAAATGTCTCATTGGGGTTTTGATAGTCAAAGATAACCAAAATTTTGAACGAATCTTTAATATGACTCGGGACTGCCGAGTTGTCTCAGAGAGTGATTCCTTCATTTTGTGTTGACCGCGCATGCGCAACATCCTATGGGTTCTGTCCCGGAAACCGGATGATCAGTTCATCTCTCGAGTCTTGGGGTCGGGTGTGGGGGGTCTCGCGTCTGTCTCACCTTTTCACCCCTGAAGAGTTTGTTTCCCTGTGTTTCACAGGTCCTCAATACCACCGTTGTTCCCCTTGACTGTTCTGTTTGGCCTTCCCCCAGCCACGAACACACCAGTCAGCGCACTGCGCCATTAGCTGTGCCATCCTCTTAAAGTCTGTTTCTGTGCCGAACTTTTCTGTTGCTTTTACATCTCTTTATTCAGACACCTTGTCTCATTTTGTTACTGTCAGTACCTTACTGTCTGCAGAAAATGTAAAAAAAAAACAAAAAAACTTGGGAATAGAAACATGCTTTTGTGAAATCTTAATCTTAAATTATGGCATACTAAATCGTATTTATTTGATATTAAAGTCGAAATGAGATAAAAATTAAAAGATTGACAGTCTTTTAGGAGATTAAAATTACGAGATGTTGAAATTTTGACAGCTTTTTGTGTAATAATTATGACAAAATTGAAATTATGAGATAAAAAGTCAACTTTGTCATAATTATGATGTCATGATTAGGATTTATCAAAGAATGATTTTTTTTCCATCTAACTTCCTCTTTAGACATACAAGCTCTTCATCTGTTAAGTCTTTTAGAGGATAATAATGCGTATTGCTATTTAGTCATGTACACATTTGAAGGTGCAATTTAATATTCGCATTCACACATTAAAGTGCGATTCACACATAAGCACATAAATCTCAGTGCATGATCTCAATTAATGTTAACTTCAACAATTACTAATACATTATTAAAATCAAAAGTTGTATCTGTTAATATTAACAATGAACAGATTCATGAAGACAGTAACAGGTGTGGCTAATCTGGTGCGTTTGAGCCTTCAGTCTGACTCAAGTGCTTTACTGTTTTATTGTGATTGATTAACCATCATTTGACAAGTCTCTTTTACACTGTAAGAAGTGCTGTGGCCTCTTTTCTAAAGTATGTTTGAAACCCAACCTTTCTGGATTAGTTGTAATGTCAGGTTTAATCGCATGGTATTTTATGATGTCGTACAATGAAACAAGTTCCAAACAAACCCGTAAGGCACCGAAACTAGGTCTGTAAGATAAGATGGAGCGAGGTTTTTGACAGACTTGAATACCAAGACCAGGCATCCACTGTAACGATGCAAGAATTGGAGTAATATTTTCATATTTCCGGGTCCAGAGTCTTGCAACCGCATTCTGCACTAATTGCAGCTGAGCTAGAATTGACGTATTAATACCCTGGTAGAGCGAGTTGCTGTAGTCTAAAGCCCAATTTATACTTCTGCGTCGGACCTACACCGGAGCCTCTACGCTGTAGGCAACGCGTTGGTTTTAATTTATACTTCTGCATCGTTGTCCGCGTTGACGCGCAAATTACACTTGCAGAGGGAGCATGTGAAACCCGAGGGAGCGGTCCTAGCAGACCAATCACAGCGCTTGTGTCCGCGTAGAATTGACGCGTTGTTACATTTTTTGGAGAGGCGCACGTCAGGGTACGCCGAAGGGTACGCGCGCTACACACAGCCTATGACGTAGCTACGGCGTAAGTTCGACGCAGGAGTATAAATTCTTAAGTCTTAAGCGGGAAGATATAAAAGCATGAATGACATTTTAAGTATCTAAAAGAATGTAAAAAACAGCTTAACTTTTGCGATTTGAGGTAGATGAAAGAAGCTAGACTGGACAACAATTTGTTTATCCATTTTAAGCTCATTATCAGTTAGGATGCCCACGTTTTTAACTCGCATCTCAAAGTTTTGTTTTTGGTAGCAGTCACTGGCCCAAATAAAGTGATTTCCATCTTGGATTCACTGAGATGAAGAAAATTTAAAGATATCCACTTTGAAAGATCTTGGAGACAGGCTAAGTGTCTAAAGCCTTTGCATTTCCTTTTTTGATCGGCATATAAATTTGCATGTCGTCGGCATAGCAATGAAATGATATACCGTGTTTCTCAAAGATATCACATAGTGGGAGCATATATGAGGAGAATAAGATTGGAGCTCAATTAGACCCTTGCAAGACTCCACATGCAAGGTTTACAGTAGAAGAAATCAAATTAGCAATGTTCACTGAAAAAGATCAGTTATTCAAATAAGGTATAAGCATTTCAGAACATTTCTCTGCAGATGTTCATGTTGAGAATGGTAAGAATAGAGTGATTAACAGAGTCAAACACAGCGGTTAAATCGAGGAGGATGAGAACCACGGAATCGCAGGAATCGACCGATAGATCGGTGTCATTTAACGCTGAGAAGAGCTGTTTCAATACTGTGCTGAGCTCTAAAGCCTGACTGAAATGTGTTCAGAATAGAATTAGTACTCAAAAAGTCATGTAATTGAGTAGAAACCGCTTTTTCTAAAATTTGAGATAGGTCTAAAATTGTAAAGCACAGATGAGGTCTTATATTTAAGTTGAGGTCTGACTGTTGTATGTTTTAAAGTGCCCTTCTTATGGTTTTTCTAATATTCCCTTTCATGAAGTGTATAAAATAGCTGTTTGTGAATGTAAACGTTCTGCAAAGTCGAAAGTGGACGATAAAGTCATTGTCTCCCAAAAGAAAGAATCGTCTCTGAACCGCCTTTGCGAGTCGATTGTGTTTTGAATCCCACTGCGTGACAGTTCTACGTCACTAGAAGACACATTTGCATAATGCCCGCCTATATAAGAACAAATGTTGAGGAGACTTTAAAATAGCATAATAGGGGCACTTTAACTGATCCGGTACAGTTCCGATGCTAAGACATTTATTTATAAGAGACAGAAAACTAGGTCCCAGCGTATTTGCAATCTCTTTTTTTAAAAAATGGAGGAATCGTGTCAAGGCAGAAGGCTTTAAATGATCTATAATTTCATAGATTATATGGAAATAGGCTCAAACTAGAGTTCTCAACGGGCCTGAAAATTACAACCCGACCCGACCCGGCCCGTGGCTTTTAAAGCCCGGACCCGATGTAACCCGACACATCAACATGAATTATCTGCCCGAACCCGGCCCGCAGCCCACGGCCCGACGCCGCGTCGGATTATTTTATTTTTTTCATACACATATTATCATGACCAGCAGACGGGAATTCAAATCAACCTTTAATGTTCACGCCTTTTAACAATACAAACAATACAAACAACTGAAACAATAAACTTTAAATATATAAATAGGCTGTAGTAGCGACGGTGAATTCACCTGCGGCAAGTTTACTTTTCACCAACTCCATCTTCTTCTCTCCAGGCTAAAGGCGTGCACGCAGCGGCGTCAGGTCTGGCCCCGCCCCTCTCCATGATGCACGTTGCACGCAGCAGCCAGACTTTCTTTACGGTGAACAGCAGCGATGATTGATAAATGTTTTTTTGTTTTTTTTTCACTGAGCGGAAAGATTAAGCCCAAGGTCCGACCCGACCCGAGTCATTTCATTATATTTTCGACCCGACCCGTTGAGAACTCTAGCTCAAACTCACTCCAAATAGCTCGACAAGTATGTGGTTCAGTAGAAGTATGAACCGATGATCTAATATTCTGCGACGGATTTGCTATTTTTGCATCAAAATGACTAAGAAATTTCTCACATGTCTGAGGATATCTCTGAGAAGATCTGATTTGTAGGGTTAAGAACATCATTGATGGTAGCAAAAAGAACAGCAGGAGTATGATGACTTGTGGCAAAGACATTTGAAAAATATTTATGCCTAGCCACTCTTACAGCTTTCTGATAATTGGCCAATGAATCTTTCAGAAGCTCGACAGAAATCTGAAGCTTGTCCTTTTTCTCATGTGCGGGGTTCCTCAGGGCTCAGTTTTAGGACTTCTCTCCAACTGAATGAGGATAAGACTCAGTTAATTTTATTTGGTAAGAAGGGATGTGTGGAAGATGTCAGTGATAGCCTAGGTTTGCTTCCAGGGAAAAATCTTACTAGTATTAAAAACTTGGCGTGATTTTTGACTCTGAACGACATTAATTTGACATTCAAATTTGAGCTCAAATTAATGCTAAAAAAATTCCATCTATATCTAAGTTTAATTCTATCCTTTCTTTTGATGACATTGAGAAAGCTGTGCATGCCCTTGAGTCTTCTCGTTTGGTTTAGTGTAATGCAGTGTTTCTGGGTGTGTTCAATATGACACAACTTAACATCAAAGTACTACTATTTCAAAAGGCAATTCACACATTACATTTCAAATGAGTGTCTATTCATTTCCTTACAATGATCTAACTATCAATTGATACAACTGCTCAAAGTGATAAGTAACTGTTGCATTACTCTTAATGCATAGTTGTATGGAAACAGCCATTGTGATGTAGATGAGAACCTGTGGCCAAATCCACAACACAGAGTTGATGACAATGTAGAAGTACAGTAATCACTCCTGTTTTGTTTCTTACAGTACAAGCAAGTTGAGGAACACTGCATTTGATGTTTTACAGTACTGTATTTTCTATTTCATAGCTAATTATTTTTGCTTTGATTCAAATAAACCTATGCTGTGATTGTACTGTAGTGTTTTGCATCAATATATTACAAACTTTGTTCAATGATTCCACTGTGTCTGTAGTATTCTCTCGACTACTGCAGCACTTTTACAGAGATGTATTTACTGTACATGTAGTACCGTAATGAAACCCGTATCACCTATTTTGTTCGACAATATTTAATGATTGTACTAACAATGACACAGTGAAACTATCGGTTGCTTGTGTGTGGGTGATTCACAGTAAATTTGTTTTTTGAACCAATGATTGTGCAAGTGCAAGATTTCTTTAAAGATGTGAATGCACAATGCAGTGTTTTGAATATTAGACAGCCTGTGTTACAAGTGATAACCGTTGTGAGTTTTGTGTCTAGAGTTTTGAAAAATGACATCAAGGTTTTGAAAATAGTAGCAAAGTGATTGTAAAAAACTATAATCAGTCTGCATCAGTCTAATAGGTATCTGCCTTCTAATGATCAATTACATCTTATGGTTCCTTGATATCGCTTAAAATGCGAAAGTGATCGGACCTTTTCTGTTGCAGCTCCAACAACCTTCCTCTGTCTGTTAAATCCTGTCCTACACTTGGTGCATTTCAGTGCGCTCATTTTAAAAATGTTTTATTGGTTCAATGTTTTTATTATTTTGTGTGTGTGTGTGTGTGTATGTGTGTGTGTGTGTGTGTTAAAATTTTCTTCTGGTTGGGTTTCTCCAGGAATGTCGTTCTGCAGGTCTCTGTGATTTAACAGCTTTTTGAGAGCTGAATCACACAAACTAAAGGACTGAATTACTCAGCAAATAAAATGTGAACAGATCCACGCCCAGGATTTTGGAAAGTCTCCAGGGTTTTGGGTGGCGTTTGATGTTTTACCAGAAGAATCCTCACCTTACTAAACAGGAATCCCAACATCATGTCCTGTGCCATAACACAGAATTCACCCTGTACTTCTAACACACACGCACTCTCTCTCTCTCACACACACACACACAGAGACACACACACACACACACACACACACACACACACACACACACACACACACAGTGTGTGTTTATTTCACTATTTCACCCCAGTATAAGTTAGTTGTAGAAAATGATGTAAAGGCAAGAACTGATCACTGTATATTGTGCAGAACTGAATGGGTTGCAGCAGATTTCTAGTTTAATTCAGTTTTAGTTACACAATGTATTTGAATAGAGTTTAAAATGTAATATTAAGACTTTTTTTGTGAAATGAAACGATACACATAAACAGGGTCGTCGCTACAGGGGCGAAAGGTGCTCAATTCTCTGCAAAATCCTCAAACTCTGGGAGTTTTACAGCTTTCCTGAACACTTTCCTGAACACTTTCCTGCACACTTTCCTGAACACTTTCCTGCACACTTTCCTGAACACTTTCCTGCACACTTTCCTGCACACGTTCCTGCACACTTTCCTGAACACTTTCCTGCACACTTTCCTGAACACTTTCCTGAACACTTTCCTGCACACTTTCCTGCACACTTTCCTGAACACTTTCCTGCACACTTTCCCTGAACACTTTCCCTGAACACTTTCCTGAACACTTTCCTGAACACTTTCCTGCACACTTTCCTGAACACTTTCCTGAACACTTTCCTGCACACGTTCCTGCACACTTTCCTGAACACTTTCCTGAACACTTTCCTGAACACTTTCCTGCACACTTTCCTGAACACGTTCCTGCACACTTTCCTGAACACTTTCCTGCACACTTTCCTGCACACTTTCCCTGAACACTTTCCTGCACACTTTCCTGAACACTTTCCTGCACACTTTCCTGAACACTTTCCTGCACACTTTCCTGCACACGTTCCTGCACACTTTCCTGAACACTTTCCTGAACACTTTCCTGAACACTTTCCTGCACACTTTCCCTGAACACTTTCCTGCACACTTTCCTGAACACTTTCCTGCACACTTTCCTGAACACTTTCCTGAACACTTTCCTGAACACTTTCCTTGAACACTTTCCCTGAACACTTTCCTGAACACTTTCCTGCACACTTTCCCTGAACACTTTCCCTGAACACTTTTCCTGAACACTTTCCTGCACACTTTCCTGAACACTTTCCTGAACACTTTCCTTGAACACTTTCCTGAACACTTTCCTTGAACACTTTCCCTGAACACTTTCCTGAACACTTTCCTGCACACTTTCCTGCACACGTTCCTGAACACTTTCCCTGCACACTTTCCTGCACACTTTCCTGAACACTTTCCTGCACACGTTCCTGCACACTTTCCTGCACACTTTCCTGCACACGTTCCTGAACACTTTCCCTGCACACTTTCCTGAACACTTTCCTGCACACTTTCCCTGAACACTTTCCATGAACACTTTCCCTGAACACTTTCCTGAACACTTTCCTGAACACTCTCCTGAACACTCTCCTGAACACTTTCCTGCACACGTTCCTGCACACTTTCCTGCACACTTTCCTGAACACTTTCTTGCACACTTTCCCTGAACACTTTCCTGCACACTTTCCTGCACACTTTCCTGCACACTTTCCTGAACACTTTCTTGCACACTTTCCCTGAACACTTTCCTGCACACTTTCCTGCACACTTTCCTGCACACTTTCCAGAACACTTTCCTAAACACTTTCCTGCACACTTTCCTGCACACTTTCCTGCACACTTTCCTGCACACGTTCCTGAACACTTTCCTGCACACTTTCCTGAACACTTTCTTGCACACTTTCCTGAACACTTTCCTGCACACTTTCCTGAACACTTTCCTGCACACTTTCCTGCACACTTTCCAGAACACTTTCCTGAACACTTTCCTGAACACTTTCCTGCACACGTTCCTGAACACTTTCCTGAACACTTTCCTGCACACTTTCCTGCACACGTTCCTGAACACTTTCCTGCACACTTTCCTGCACACGTTCCTGAACACTTTCCTGCACACTTTCCCTGAACACTTTCCTGCACACTTTCCTGCACACTTTCCTGCACACGTTCCTGAACACTTTCCTGAACACTTTCCTGCACACTTTTCCTGAACACTTTCCTGCACACTTTCCTGCACACTTTCCTGCACACTTTCCTGCACACGTTCCTGAACACTTTCCTGCACACTTTCCTGAACACTTTCTTGCACACTTTCCTGAACACTTTCCTGCACACTTTCCTGAACACTTTCCTGCACACTTTCCTGCACACGTTCCTGAACACTTTCCTGCACACTTTCCAGAACAATTTCCTGAACACTTTCCTGCACACTTTCCTGCACACGTTCCTGAACACTTTCCTGAACACTTTCCTGCACACTTTTCCAGAACACTTTCCTGCACACTTTCCTGCACACTTTCCTGCACACTTTCCTGCACACGTTCCTGAACACTTTCCTGCACCCTTTCCTGAACACTTTCTTGCACACTTTCCTGAACACTTTCCTGCACACTTTCCTGAACACTTTCCTGCACACTTTCCTGCACACTTTCCAGAACACTTTCCTGAACACTTTCCTGCACACTTTCCTGCACACGTTCCTGAACACTTTCCTGCACACTTTCCTGCACACTTTCCTGCACACGTTCCTGAACACTTTCCTGCACACTTTCCTGCACACGTTCCTGAACACTTTCCTGCACACTTTCCCTGAACACTTTCCTGCACACTTTCCTGAACACTTTCCTGAACACTTTCCTGCACACTTTCCTGCACACTTTCCTGAACACTTTCCTGCACACTTTCCTGCACACTTTCCCTGAACACTTTCCTAAACACTTTCCTGCACACTTTCCTGCACACTTTCCTGAACACTTTCCTGAACACGTTCCTGCACACTTTCCTGCACACTTTCCTGAACACTTTCCTGAACACTTTCCTGTACACTTCCCTGCACACTTTCCTGAACACTTTCCTGAACACTTTCCTGCACACTTTCCCTGAACACTTTCCTGCACACTTTCCTGCACACGTTCCTGAACACTTTCCTGAACACTTTCCTGAACACTTTCCTGCACACGTTCCTGAACACTTTCCTGCACACTTTCCTGCACACGTTCCTGAACACTTTCCTGAACACTTTCCTGAACACTTTCCTGCACACTTTCCTGCACACTTTCCTGCACACTTTCCTGCACACGTTCCTGAACACTTTCCTGAACACTTTCCTGAACACTTTCCTGCACACTTTCCTGCACACTTTCCTGCACACTTTCCCTGAACACTTTCCTGCACACTTTCCTGCACACTTTCCAGAACACTTTCCTGAACACTTTCCTGCACACTTTCCTGCACACGTTCCTGAACACTTTCCTGAACACTTTCCTGCACACTTTTCCTGAACACTTTCCTGCACACTTTCCTGCACACGTTCCTGAACACTTTCCTGAACACTTTCCTGCACACTTTTCTGCACACTTTCCTGCACACTTTCCTGCACACGTTCCTGAACACTTTCCTGAACACTTTCCTGCACACTTTTCCTGAACACTTTCCTGCACACTTTCCTGCACACGTTCCTGAACACTTTCCTGCACACTTTCCTGAACACTTTCTTGCACACTTTCCTGAACACTTTCCTGCACACTTTCCTGAACACTTTCCTGCACACTTTCCTGCACACTTTCCTGCACACGTTCCTGAACACTTTCCTGCACACTTTCCTGAACACTTTCTTGCACACTTTCCTGAACACTTTCCTGCACACTTTCCTGCACACTTTCCTGCACACTTTCCTGAACACTTTCCTGCACACTTTCCTGAACACTTTCCTGCACACTTTCCTGCACACTTTCCTGTACACTTTCCTGAACACTTTCCTGCACACTTTCCTGAACACTTTCTTGCACACTTTCCTGAACACTTTCCTGCACACTTTCCTGAACACTTTCCTGCACACTTTCCTGCACACTTTCCTGCACACTTTCCTGAACACTTTCCTGCACACTTTCCTTCACACTTTCCTGCACACGTTCCTGAACACTTTCCTGAACACTTTCCTGCACACTTTCCTGCACACGTTCCTGAACACTTTCCTGCACACTTTCCTGCACACGTTCCTGAACACTTTCCTGCACACTTTCCCTGAACACTTTCCTGCACACTTTCCTGCACACTTTCCTGCACACGTTCCTGAACACTTTCCTGAACACTTTCCTGCACACTTTTCCTGAACACTTTCCTGCACACTTTCCTGCACACTTTCCTGCACACTTTCCTGCACACGTTCCTGAACACTTTCCTGCACACTTTCCTGAACACTTTCTTGCACACTTTCCTGAACACTTTCCTGCACACTTTCCTGAACACTTTCCTGCACACTTTCCTGCACACGTTCCTGAACACTTTCCTGCACACTTTCCAGAACAATTTCCTGAACACTTTCCTGC
The DNA here is from genome assembly GCA_022829085.1 of Abramis brama. Classification (NCBI taxonomy): domain Eukaryota; kingdom Metazoa; phylum Chordata; class Actinopteri; order Cypriniformes; family Leuciscidae; genus Abramis; species Abramis brama. The sequence continues at coordinate 63,316,233 of CM040767.1, forward strand.
ACACTTTCCTGCACACATTCCTGCACACTTTCCTGAACACTTTCCTGCACACTTTTCCAGAACACTTTCCTGCACACTTTCCTGCACACTTTCCTGCACACGTTCCTGAACACTTTCCTGCACACTTTCCTGAACACTTTCTTGCACACTTTCCTGAACACTTTCCTGCACACTTTCCTGAACACTTTCCTGCACACTTTCCTGCACACTTTCCAGAACACTTTCCTGAACACTTTCCTGCACACTTTCCTGCACACGTTCCTGAACACTTTCCTGCACACTTTCCTGCACACTTTCCTGCACACGTTCCTGAACACTTTCCTGCACACTTTCCTGCACACGTTCCTGAACACTTTCCTGCACACTTTCCCTGAACACTTTCCTGCACACTTTCCTGAACACTTTCCTGAACACTTTCCTACACACTTTCCTGCACACTTTCCTGAACACTTTCCTGCACACTTTCCTGCACACTTTCCCTGAACACTTTCCTGCACACTTTCCTGCACACTTTCCTGCACACTTTCCTGAACACTTTCCTGAACACGTTCCTGCACACTTTCCTGCACACTTTCCTGAACACTTTCCTGAACACTTTCCTGCACACTTCCCTGCACACTTTCCTGAACACTTTCCTGAACACTTTCCTGCACACTTTCCCTGAACACTTTCCTGCACACTTTCCTGCACACGTTCCTGAACACTTTCCTGAACACTTTCCTGAACACTTTCCTGCACACGTTCCTGAACACTTTCCTGCACACTTTCCTGCACACGTTCCTGAACACTTTCCTGAACACTTTCCTGAACACTTTCCTGCACACTTTCCTGCACACTTTCCTGCACACGTTCCTGAACACTTTCCTGAACACTTTCCTGAACACTTTCCTGCACACTTTCCTGCACACTTTCCTGCACACTTTCCCTGAACACTTTCCTGCACACTTTCCTGAACACTTTCCTGAACACTTTCCTGCACACTTTCCTGCACACTTTCCTGAACACTTTCCTGCACACTTTCCTGCACACTTTCCTGCACACGTTCCTGAAAACGTTCCTGAACACTTTCCTGAACACTTTCCTGAACACGTTCCTGCACACTTTCCTGCACACTTTCCTGAACACTTTCCTGAACACGTTCCTGAACACGTTCCTGCACACTTTCCTGCACACTTTCCTGAACACTTTCCTGAACACTTTCCTGAACACTTTCCTGAACACATTCCTGCACACTTTCCCTGAACACTTTCCTGCACACTTTCCTGCACACGTTCCTGAACACTTTCCTGAACACTTTCCTGAACACTTTCCTGCACACGTTCCTGAACACTTTCCTGCACACTTTCCTGCACACGTTCCTGAACACTTTCCTGAACACTTTCCTGAACACTTTCCTGCACACGTTCCTGATCACTTTCCTGCACACTTTCCTGCACACGTTCCTGAACACTTTCCTGAACACTTTCCTGAACACTTTCCTGCACACGTTCCTGAACACTTTCCTGAACACTTTCCTGAACACTTTCCTGCACACGTTCCTGAACACTTTCCTGCACACGTTCCTGAACACTTTCCTGAACACTTTCCTGAACACTTTCCTTAACACTTTCCTGCACACTTTCCTGCACACGTTCCTGAACACTTTCCTGAACACTTTCCTGAACACTTTCCTGCACACTTTCCTGAACACGTTCCTGAACACTTTCCTGAACACTTTCCTGTACACTTTCCTGAACACTTTCCTGAACACTTTCCTGAACACTTTCCTGAACACTTTCCTGCACACTTTCCTGCACACGTTCCTGAACACTTTCCTGAACACTTTCCTGAACACTTTCCTGCACACTTTCCCTGAACACTTTCCTGAACACTTTCCTGAACACTTTCCTGAACACTTTCCTGCACACGTTCCTGAACAATTTCCTGCACACTTTCCTGCACACGTTCCTGAACACTTTCCCTGCACACTTTCCTGCACACGTTCCTGAACACTTTCCTGAACACTTTCCTGCACACTTTCCTGAACACTTTCCTGCACACTTTCCTGCACACTTTCCTGAACTTTCCTTTCCTTTCCCAGGCCTGTTCCTGTAGAAGAGCTTCTTCATTTCATGCGCTGATGCTGTGTTTGTTTGAGATGCGACTGAAACTCGTTTAGATTCTCATGGTAAGGATTGCTGCTGTTGTGGAATCTAGAGACGCAGGAACACAACAGGCCGTTATATGATCTGTCAATGCATCTGCACTCTTTAATGGTTGAGTTCTGGCAGGTCCTTGACGTCAGGGTGTCATTCTCAACACTCAGAAATGTGCCCGAGGACGAGGCTAAACCGGAGCGGGTTCGTCCAGCTGAGGATTTGGCCCAGAGCTAGGAAGTGTATCGCCAGTTTTACCTCAGACGGCTGATTTACTGCGCCGGTCACATGAGTGTGTGTTCACTGCAAACATGTCCTGATTCAGTGTCTCGTTTTCCTGTAACAATGTCATCCTTATAGCAAAACTGCAAAAGATGCTTCAGGTTCAGTGGGGTTCTGGACTCACTTTCTTCATGCCAGAAAGGTTCTATATATGAAACCCCTTTAAGATTCTATATAGAACCTGTCCGAGGATTTTCAAAAAAAAAATCCATCAGGATTTTGTTTTGCTTTTTCACTTTTAATTTCTTGCAAATCTGACTGTGAAGATAAAGCATTCTCCAGTGTTGTAAATGGACTGCATTTATATAGCGCTTTCACAGACCTATGGCCACCAAAGCGCTTTACATAGCCTCACATGCACCCATTCACTCACTCATTCATACACCGACAGCGGTGTCAGGTGCCATGCAAGGCGCCATCCAGCTCGTCGGGAGCAGCTGGGGTCAGGTCTGCTCATGGACACCTCGACACTTGGTCAGGTGCTTTTGGTGGAACCGGGGATTGAACCACTAACCTTCCGTTTGTAGACAACCGACATGAACCACTGAGTGTTGTGGTTTCTCAGTGAATGTGTATCTTAAGTGACGCACTAAAACTCCTGTCGTGAAGTGACGCCCGTGAACAACAGCTGCTGTTATTATAATCATTGTTCTTTTGTTGGAGTTTGTTGAATAATGTCATGTTTTCTGAGCTGTGACAAGTGATTTGGTCCAGCTGAACCAGAACCAGTCCAGCCAGTGTTTCCGGACACTTCTCATTTCACACACAATCTGCTTTCTTTCTGATGTTCAAATGTTATGAACAGATTGGTTCATAAAGAATAAGGTTAGTAAAGGATAAAGTTAACCCTCAAACTCAGGGCCAGATTTTGCTGTCGGTCAGAAAACTTGTATGTTTTTTAGTGCATCACATTACGTTTTCATCAACTTGCATGTTAGAAAGTTTATTGTAGCAATGTGTGGACGCTCAGTTTTTTTCTATCATTAGGCCAAAATAGAATTAAAGATGAAGTGCTTTACGGTAAATAAACACTGTACTTATTCAAATAACTAGTTTTGCTTCATTTACACTTGCATTGCAAACCAGCAGAGAGGCTGAGTTATGAGGTTTGATTGACAGTTTGAGGAGCCAATGGATTTGAAAGGTCACAAGATGTTTTTAATACCTTTCTTTGCTTTTCATTTGCAAAACCCACAGATAGACGTAAAGGGTGAACAATAGTAATTTTATCAAAAAGAAAAAAATAAAGACAAAATATGGGAGATATGAGATTTTTGCCCGACAGTGACGATCTTTTAATTTTTTAGAGTTTTAGCATTCCAGTAAAATAATGATAACAATAATTAATAAGAATGTTATTACTCGCCCTCGAGCATAGGAATGCCTAAATCCGGCCCTGCTTATTAAAGTAGCAACAACTGTCGAGAACCGCACATTTCTACATGTTATCGTAAGCAATGAAGCAGGCATTATTGTTTAACTATGTAAAATATGCATGTTAAAAGTTTTTAGAAATTTTAGAAAACCAATTTCCACTGAAAAGCTTAAGGAAGTTCATGAGCTTCTACTGTAAATGTGACTCCAATTCTTAAACGTCCTATTCGGATTCTTGGCTATGCTTTATTTCGATGGTCCACTGTGAATATTCTAATGATAACTTTGCCTCTACATGTCAGTCATTAGAGTATTAGTTGCTTAATATCTGCTGACACTTTATTGTGATACTCCCAACCAGGGGCTGATCTAGAAAAATATTTATAAAAACAGTGTGGGTTTGGGTCGGTAAGTTCTGCCTTAAATGTGTTCTGTTACACAGGTTGTGTTGAGGTTTCTTTGTTAGAGTTTGAACTGAAGCACAGGAATCTGGACAACACATCTGAGTATCGTCTCATATTCTGCACACAAGTTGCTGATAACAGTCCAGACTTTTGCAGTCGTGTACTAGATGTGATTGCTAGTGATCCTGATGGTAAAAGCTCTCAGTACAGATGTTCTGGGTTGATGACTGAGATTTACTGCCCTCTGCTGGTCAAACTGATGTAGCTCTACAGCATGGCATGGCAAAGGATTACTGTCGTTGATCTGTGTTAGTAATCGAGGTAAATATTTGTAATGACATATGTAGCGCGGGTTAATAGGTAATGTGAGCTCATGGAGTGGTAAACTGATGTAAGAGAAATGTATTGTTTGAAAACGTGGATGTTTTCCGCATTTTGCACAATTTATTACCTCAATCAAATTTAATTCAAAATGATAATCATTACTCATTCCCTGCAGTGTGAAAACTGCCAGTCACGATGATAAGAGCTGTGGTTAAAATCACCCGTAATGACAAGCGTAGGTCAGCGTTAGTTATCAACAACACAGTTATCATTTTCAGGTTAATGTACAGTATTCACACTAGGACTAGTGTTTAAAAGCATTATATTTGCTGTAGTTTTCCGTTGTGCATGCAACACATAGCTCTTTTGGTCACTTCAGCTTAGTCAAATTCTCATTAATGTCGAACTATTAGGGCTTATTAATAGTAAGGTAGCCTAGTTAAGTTTAGGTATTGGGTGATTAAGGATGTAGAATATGGTCATGCAGAATAAGGCATTAATATATGCTTTAGAAATACTAATAAACAGCCAATATCCTAGTAATATGCATGCTAATAAGTTACTAGTTAATAGTGTGAATTGGACCCTAAACTGAAGTGTTACCGATAGACCGTTACACTGCATAGATTGCAGTGATATTGCATTGTGTACTGTGTACAGTGCATGGTTAGGATGTAATATTGCATTTCTCACAGTGTCAGTAATTTGCTTACCGTGAGTAACAGCATTTGTGGATAGTAATGTTGATGTCTCTTGTTCCTCCTCTGAACAGAAGCTCTGAAATTCCTTTCACTTCTGTGTTTTTGTAAAGGCCTATGGGAGTGTTTTACTTTGTAACATTAAACTATAAGTGTTCAAAAACAACACATGAAACTAGTTTTTCAGGATTCCTTAAACATAAGTCAAATCAGTTTGATATACTTATTGATTTTTTTACAGTATTGTTTTAAAGCAGCTTTACAGAATAACATCTTCAATCGAATCAATCAAAACAATTTTCTGAACAAAAACATTTTGGGGTGAACTGTCCCTTTAAAGACAGAAGAGATCGACTGTAAAAGTTTTGTGTTTTTCATGTGTTACGAACGGCTCTAAACGTGTCTTCTTGATTGTTGTGTACCTCACACCGGCAGCGTTGAGGCATACGAATGAACACATACACAATGACTTTAGATTTATGATTAGGGGGAATCCATTTTATTCAAGGTACATTGTGACTCATGAGGCATTTAGTTTGACATTCATAATTATTTGTTTTGCATATTGCCATTTGTCAATATTGTAACAATAGATTCGGTCATTTCGGTGTTCATTTTAGATTTAAATGTGTGTAACTTTAGTAGTATGATTGATGTTGAGCATTTGGTTCTGTTAGGTGGAAGCACCTTTGGTAAAACTTTACTTAAAACCTTTATTTATAATGCATTAATTAGTGTAATGTACCATATAACGCATTGTATGATTTATTTCCTTGCCATTGGCTCGTTTTGTAATACTCGAAGGTGATAGGCTTCTAAGCGAAACCCCATTTCGTCATCACTGACGTAACTCGTAGTGACCACGAAAGGGAACCACAGTTATAATACATTATAATCTATTCATTCAACACTACTACTACTATAATTCTTTTTAACTTTGGTTACAATTATTTATGAAAAGATATAATGCATTATAAATAAAGGCTTAACCCAGTCTTTTCCTGAATCACGTTCACTTCTTGAGGCTCATCAGACACAAATGACCATTTATAATCTGAATTAATGTGGCAAATGATATTAAGTGCAATTTCTGTCATAGTCGCAGCTGGAGAGTTTCATTTCATTTGCAGGTGTTCATTAGTTTAGGTGTAATGCTTTAGTTTGAGTGTAATGCTTTAGTTTGAGTGTAATGCTTTAGTTTGAGTGTAATGCTTTTGTAACAGTCACCAGCTGGAGTGCCCTTGAGAGCCACCAGAGGGCACTCCACACCAGACTCTCATGTTCACTCACAGACTACATCTCCCATCATTCTCTGCCTGGATCTTATGGGATTAATATCCTGCCATGATTCAAAACTGAAAATAAAGTTCTGAAAGGTTGAAACTAAGTGTTCGAAAACTCAAAATCTTACAAAAAACAGTTTTGCAAGATCGAAAAATAAGATTTGCAAGCTTGCAAAATGTAAAAAAATAAAAATATCTCTGCAAACATATGTTGTTTTTGAGATTTCCTTCTTCAGAACTGCAACATTTTTTTTTTACGATGTTGCGCAAACAATTTTTCAGAGTTTCAAATTTGTCAGTGTTCTCCCACTGTATTAGTTTGTTTTCCAGGGTTGAAACCTTGTAAATGGTGATCTGAAAACTGGTGTGCGAATGTGTGAAAAAAAAGTTTTGAAACTCTGAAAACAGAGTTTTGCAGGCTTGCAAAGTGGTAAAAAAAAAAAATCTCTGCAAACATAATTTTGTTTTTGAGTTTTCCTTCTTCAGAAGTGCAACACTCTTTTTTACGGTGTTGTGCAATCATTTTTTCAGAGTTTCGAATTTGTCACTGTTCTCCCAGTGTATAGTTTGTTTTCCAGATTTGAAACCTTGTAAATGGTGATCTGAAAACTGGTGTGCGAATAGGTGAAAAAAAGTTTTGAAGCTCTGAAAACTGAGGTTCGAAAGGGCTAAACTTATTACATTACATTACATTTGCACTCCTATTGCATACTATTTTTTCAGAGCTGAGTTTACAACACCCACTTTGCGGAGATACGCCCACACAGTTGCGAGCTTGCGACTCACGTGATTTGTGGCAGCGTTGTCACGCAGCTCTGCTCTGAAACTCTGAAACTCAGACTGAGCGAAAATTAAGCTTTGCAACTTCGCAACTTCAAAAAAAGCCTGGAGGGAGGGCCGTCTGCTCTTGGTCAATGCTTTGCTGTCTGCTGACGTACAGTCCAATCACAAGTCGTATTTACTGGAAAGGTGGGATTGACCGACTGCTCCGCCAATGACGAAAGCCAAAGTATTCATAAACTGATTGCACACTGGTACGTCAAAAGCGTGCGTTTCAGTTCTTAATGTGCGCTTTGTGGCCACGGAAACGTGTGATCTGCTATTTAAAACGATCTGCTATTTTATGATTAATAAAAATGTTTTTAACCACTATTTTTAAGACTGCCCCTCCCTGACACCCGTGGGACACTTGCCATTCTACATTTATAACAATAATATCTTAGTCTAAACCTAAAGTAATCTTGAAAAACTACATCCCAGCTAACAATTTAACGTTCTGGGAACGTTCTGGGAACGTTAGTTTTTGGTTCCCAGAACGTTCCCAAGAACGTTCCCTATTGGTTAGCCAGGAAAGTTTTCTTTACGTTAATAGAACGTTCCCTATAGGTTAGGGGAACGTTCCCGGAACGTTGCCGAAAGGTTCCCAGAACGTTCCCGAAAGGTTCCCGCAAGGTTCTCGTAACGTTCCCGGAAGGTTAGGGGAACGTTCCCGGAACGTTGCCGAAAGGTTCCCAGAACGTTCCCGGAAGGTTCTCGGAACGTTCTCCTAACGTCTACACATCCTGATATGCCTGTACACAAATTATAGGTCTACAAACAACATATTCTACATTGTTTATTGTTCAAACACTTAAGAATCCTATGAATATATTATTACAATAAATTGAATTTACAGAAACTATCATTAATAAGTAAATCAATCAGTTTGTATTAAATAAATAAATCAGCACACAATCCATGTTTTTGTTGATTCATTGTTTAATTATCAACCTAAAATAAGTCATTAAAAACAGCGTTAGCAAAATGTATTCAGGAACAGTAATTTACATTTAATATTTTAAACATGAAAATATTTCAATAAATAAAACTGCACAAACATTTTAATTAAAACTATCTTTTTGCAAACTGTAGCCTATAACTTTGGCTATAAAGTTGAAAAAGTATTCATTTATATACAATATACATGAATGTGCCAATCTTCACTCCGCTCAAAACATTTAAACTCCCAACACCATCTGCAAATTTAACAAGAAAATAAAAAGACAACGCGTTACATGGACACACAATCCCATGCCAAAATTCAAGCCCTGTAATGGCATTAATATTCATCTGGAGCAAATGAAAAGAGTGAGGTGGGATTGTGGATCACAATTGGGATCACAAGCTGTAGGAGATATGAGCACGAGCGCTGCTGGTATCATGTATTTATTCAGATATTTCAGCATCAATGTGTATAGAAAAATGTATATATTTCAAAACACTACATTGCATTTATTTATATTGCACTATTTATTATTTCAGACTACAAATCAAAAAAGGAATGTTTTATATAGGGGTAAGGATACCCATTAAGCCTCTCTCTCTGAAGTCAAATAAAAAACAGAGAAAATAATATTTAAGTCTAGTGAACTCTGACCTGCGAATTCGCTCTACCTTTTATGTATAAGTCTCACCTCCAATGAAGAATTTGAAAACCTGTAACTGCTGTGTTGTTTATGAGAAAGAAAGTGAAAAAAAGTTTGAAACTGCTATCAATTTTTTTTTTTTAATCTCTGTGACTTTACACCTACAAATTCCACTGTCACAGGTGCTCAGTTTTGCTATAATGAAACCCTCACAGAACATGGTAATAATCAGCCATCCATGCAAAAGCAGAGGTCGGTGTAGTTTACAGGTGCATCTGTCCAGGCCAACATCTGATGCCTTGATGCCTTCCGCTGGGATCCCAGAAAACCTGAAATAAAAAAAATAGTACAGTTCAAAATCTATCATACATACATCTCATCTGGTATCACAAATTATCATTCCAGGTTCACTTTAAGATATGCTCAATATCAGGGCTGCACAATATTGAAAAATGTAGAGTTTATTTAGAGATATCAGCCGTATGGTTTAGTGCATGCGCTAACGGCTCCAGGTTTGTATCTGGTAAATTACCCCACTAATAATGCCCAGAATGGTACCAAACTACTACAGTAGTACAAATAGGTTCTGTACTCATTAAACGAGGCATTGGAAAGTTTGTAAGTACATCAGGAGTTTATTTAAATAACACTTGCGTGACGGCGAATGCTACTGCTGATGTTGACGTCACTTTATGAGTACACAACCTATTTGTACTACTCATTTTCCCCGACATACAGCAGACCGGCACACAACAAAAACTGCTGTTCGGATGTTCCCTTTTCTGATATTTTAGCCTTCGTGACATTTTAATTAAAACAGAAGTAAGAATTTTAGTGTAATAAGCAAAAATTAACAGTAAACTCAGAGATCACCTACCGCTGCAGATGTGTACGGAAGTGAAAAGCGGAAATGCTTAGACCTCTTTCCGGTTCGACCGCTGGGCGCTCCGCATAACCTCTATTGGGGGGATTTTGTAGAGGAGTGAACCTGCATAGAAAATTACAATAGATAACAAGCATAGATAAATACAATAGAAGAAAAACACAGTTGAAATAAGCAGTGCATTATGTTTTTCAGTTAAATCTAACTTATCAGGTACAGAAATTGATTTATCAAAATGTAAAATAAGTCTTCAGTGTAAAAATAAAATAACTATAAAATTAATGTATCTTTGCTAAAGCTACAAGTCATTTTCTCTTTTGATGTTTGATCACCATTGGCGACACAAACAGCTGCGGGTACGTTAGGCTGCTGTCCCTTTAAGACGAATGCGCAGAACTAATATAAATGACACGCATCCGTTTTCTTTCTGTTTAAAACACAAGACAAGAGGAAACTCGCCATTTTGACTTCATTTTGCGTGCACGTGTCTGTTTAAGCTAAAAAAAAAAAAGTGAAAGAGAACTGAATTCGGCTAAACTCACCTTCTTCATCTACTGACTGTGGATGGCATCAAGGTCTTGTCCTGAAGAATACAGGACCAAACAATAGGGATTTTATCTCATCTGGTAACAAGAGCAAAGCCATAACTTTAAGAACTCTAATGATATATTTACCCCCTGATATTGCATTGGGGATATCAATTCAAACATTTTTCAAGGCTAAGAGTATGAGCCACAGCTGCCCAAGATATCTAGGGGTTGCAAATTAGTCATGGCTATAAACCTGTATGCATGGCATCTACTTTGTATTTTTTATAAAGCAATGTTCTATGCATTTGTCCCTGTCAAATAAACATTAAATAAATAAATCTGTGAAAAATAACTGCCTAAAGTTGTCGACCCCCTGAACCGCATTTAAAAGTACAAAGAATTTCAGTATTGATCAATAAAAAAAATAAAAAAAATACATAAATACCTTTGAGTTGGACAGTATGTTGTCAGTCTCATTGGCCAACATAATTCAAAACAGACCTAAAGAAATAAAATAAAATATAGTAATCATCAGGATATCATGTTATCATAATAGTTAAATGAATTATTATAACTACGACCATTATAATATTGTATTAGTCGCCTATTATTTAGCTGATTATTTAGCTTACAGGCTTCTCAAGGACAATCTCACTGAAAAAACTTGGGGTTAATGATTTTAAAATGTGAGACTTATTTCAAAAGCATAAATCTTACAGACCCCAAACCTTTGAACAGCAGTGCACTGCATGTTTGAGGTGGTTTTGCTTACTAGTCATATGGTTCATAGAGATTTTCTTGGACAGGGAGTGCAGCAGGCCATCACAGCATGATGATCTAGGAACATAACATGCTGTTTGTCACAGAGCCAAAAATATTACATGTGATAGGTTTATTACAAGGAACCAAGCTAGAACAGAGGTGAAATGCAGAAAAGATAAATATATACAAATCTTAAGATAATATATTGTGAAATAAATGCATATGGAATTATCATCATGATTAAACAATAACTCACCCCTTGTTGTAGAGTTTTATTTTTTCTCTCGCTATTCTGAAATCACATTTTAGCAATATTGGTAAGTGACGTCACTGATTAAGTTAACAATACAGTGCATTCTTTTAGGTTAGCCTAAATAAATTAGCTTACTTCCCATTGACAAATTACCAGCAAAACTATCAAAAACTGTTATCTACACTAAATATGTGTTTAAAAACCCAAACTTTCATAAATAAGACCTCAACTTAACGTAACTTAGGCCTAACGTTGTCTTTTGAAAACGGTTAGCTAGCGTAGATGCTAACGGACTTTTTCAAAGACATAAAACCATTTCTTTAAAATAAATATTTAACAGAAGCGTGTCAATTACACGTAAGAAATGTGTCAGGGGCGTTTGTGTGTATTATTTGTGAGATTTTGTTGTCTAAACTTACCTGAAAGCAGTGAAACCAACAGCGAGAGACGGGAGTTTTGTTGTTTGTCAGTTGTCGATGACGTTTCCATCTGCTCTCGCGCAGCGCACGTGCTCCAGTGTTTGATCACGCGCATGCGCATTAAAACACTTCAAAGTCATGCAGCATTTAAATAAACATATAGAATTAAAATATAACATAATTTAAAATATCATTAATAAAAAGTTATTGCGAATAGATCTGAACGTTGTTGGTTATCTTATAACCTTAGGGGACCGTACTGACGACGTTGTCAGTTGGTAATCTGCCTGTTAATAGTAGGCTAAGTGATATTAAAATAATAACCTGCAGAGAACGTTCTCAGAACGTTCTCTTTAGGTTATAAAAATAAAACCTAAAACCTGCAAGGAAACGTTCTGGGAAGGTTCTCTTTAGGTTATAAAAATTAAACCTAAAAATAACCTGCAGGGAACGTTCTGGGAAGGTTCTCTTTAGGTTATTAAATAACAACCTGCAGGGAACGTTCCCAGAACGTTCTCTTTAGGTTATAAATTTAAACCTAAAAATAACCTACAGGGAACGTTCTGGGAACGTTCCCTTAAAGTTATAAAAATAGATCCTAAAAATAACCTACAGGGAATGTTCCCAGAACGTTCTCTTTAGGTTATAAATTTAAACCTAAAAATAACCTACAGGGAACGTTCTGGGAACGTTCCCTTAAAGTTATAAAAATAGATCCTAAAAATAACCTACAGGGAATGTTCCCAGAACGTTCTCTTTAGGTTATAAATTTAAACCTAAAAATAACCTACAGGGAACGTTCTGGGAACGTTCCCTTAATGTTATAAACAAAGATCCTAAAAATAACCTACAGGGAACGTTCCCAGAACGTTCTTGTTTGGTTCCCAAAAAAATAACCAAATGGGAACCAAACGGGAACGTTAGGGGAACGTTCTGTGTTTGCTGGGATATAATTTAAAAGCTTTTAGACTCTATTATTCATATTTGAAGACTAATTATCAAAAGAAATGACAGCAGTAGTAGCCTGGCTACCCTCAGACCTTGTCTCATTCTCAAAATCTGGTCCATGGTGTCCAGGCTGCCTAGCAGCGTGAAAAACAAGGCAGCATGGGGAACCCAGGCTACAGCAGTAGATAAATACCTATAGATTCTTCATTTGTGATGTGGAGGCAAACTATAACGCGCTTTGATCCTTTCCGTACATTTTTATATGTGTTTTAGAGATTAAATTCAAATCAAATATTAACATTTCTGCCCAAACTATTTCTGAATAGGATGTCTACTTCATAAATATTTGGAATAGTATGGAAATATAAGGTTCAGATCACTAAAAACGTATATGGAAATCGAAGAGTCATCGGTGGAGTCTGGATGTCATCTAGTGGAAAAGTTTGGTACTGCGCACAATAAAATCTTTCCTAAAGCTCATTTATTGAGACATCAACCTAAAATCTGGCCCAGAACTTGTCCAGATATTTAGCATTGATTTTCTTGAAGTTTTAGGGTTGAAAATGGTTTGTAAATATATGTAAAAAACAACATGTATTTTATATATTTAAAATGTTCATAAACTTAAACTTCATAACTTTTTTAAACTTTAATTTAACAACTTTGTTTTACTTCACTAATCTGAGAAGTGTACCCTTTTAGTACCCTGTTCGCAGTGCATTAAGTAATGTTAATGTAGCCAGTGGCGTCAGGTACTTGAGGGAACTGTATGAAACTATTATATAACGTTCGACTACGCCACCCGGTATATACTGGGAACTATCAGCCCCAAATCAGGGAGCGCACAGGTTCGTTACCAAAAGAAATGGGTAAGCAGAGAGACAGGCCAGGGAATATCAATGATGAGGCAGCTTTATTCAAATACAAAATTTAAAACCATCAATACATTAACATCAAGGGCTCAATATTCACATGTCAAAAAGAAAAGGAAAACAAACACCACTTTACAAAACTTCAAAATAAAGAAATAAATACAAAAATACAAATACACAAGAAAGCTTAATTAGGAGGGAGATGGCCTGCTGTGACCCTCAATTCACACAACACACTTAATATCCACACACACCCGCTCTGGTGAAGTCAGGTCACTCAAACACAACACTCAATGTGAACCCCGTTAAACAGCAGCTAAACCCCTCCTCGATACACTTTCTTCGTCACGCTGTTTACGAGAGAAAAGAAAGGACAAACAATAAACATTAACTGGTAAAAGCCAGGCAAGACAGCAGTGCGTTACGTCAACAGACGCGCATCTCTTCCCGCAATATAGAGGTGAAACCCTTGCTCTCGTCACTCAAATCGGAAACGTTCTCAGCGCAGCACTATGCGTGTTCGCTGGCCTCAACATACCGCCGGTTGCTCGTCAATGAACTCAAAGCCCGGGGCAGACTGTGCACGGCCGCACAGAGCCGAGACAGCACTTCATACTCTCCATTCATAAATGGCGGCCTCCGTAAAGGGGCGGTACGGGTGTCGACGACGCATCCCAAGTGACAGAAAACCTCCCCATTTTATACCATGACACCAGACTGTTGATAGGTTCAATGGTTTCACATGACACTGGCCAATAATCAACACAGATACACTTCACCCTGCTACATTAACAAATACAACTTTTTATTTTAATAATTAGTAAACGTTGTAAACATTAACAAAAATCAATAATATATGAAACCTTATTTTAAATTGTTACCGAAATTACAACTGGAAAATTTGCGAGATGTGTCTCGAACGAAGGGATTAGGGGATTGTCCGAGGTGCTGAAATAAAAAACTGTCTGTTTTCTTTCTTTCTTCTTTTTTTTTCTTTTCTTTTTACCTAAATGATAACTATTGGATTATAATAACTCACCGATTATAATCCTCTCCTCTGTCAAATTTGCCATCGATAATTCCATGCTGTTTTGCTTGGGTTTAATGATAATACAAGAGTCCTAAACCACATATAGGGACAAAAGCATGACAGACTCAAGCAATGACGCCTTCGACGTGCGATAGGAGAACAGGGAACGAGCACATTCTTTTCGCCTGTTTGGACACTTCACACACGTTTGCACTGCCTGTTTGGTTTACCTGTTTACGCGTTCATAACGTGTGGTCTGACGTTAGCCAGGCTACTACTGCTGTCATTTCTTTTGATAATTAGTCTTCAAATATGAATAATAGAGTCTGAAAGCTTTTAAATTATATGTAGTTTTTCAAGATTACTTTAGGTTTAGACTAAGATGTTATTGTTATAAATGTAGAATGGCAAGTGTCCCACGGGTGTCAGGGAGGAGCAGTCTTAAAAATAGTGGTTAAAAACATTTTTATTAATCATAAAATAGCAGATCGTTTTAAATAGCAGATCACGTTTCTGTGGCCACAAAGCGCACATTAAGAACGCGCGCTTTTGGCAAATCGCGCGTTGGCTGAAACGCACGCTTTTGACGTGCCAGTGTGCAATCAGTTTATGAATACTTTGGCTTTCGTCATTGGCGGAGTAGTCGGTCAATCCCACCTTTCCAGTAAATACGACTTGTGATTGGACTGTACGTCAGCAGACAGCAAAGCATTGACCAAGAGCAGACGGCCCTCCCTCCAGGCTTTTTTTGAAGTTGCGAAGTTGCGAAGCTTCATTTTCGCTCAGTCTGAGTTTCAGAGTTTCAGAGCAGAGCTGCGTGACAACGCTGCCACAAATCACGTGAGTCGCAAGCTCGCAACTGTGTGGGCGTATCTCCGCAAAGTGGGTGTTGTAAACTCAGCTCTGAAAAAATAGTATGCAATAGGAGTGCAAATGTAATGTAATGTAGTAAGTTTCGCCCTTTCGAACCTCAGTTTTCAGAGTTTCAAAACTTTTTTTCACCTATTCGCACACCAGTTTTCAGATCACCATTTACAAGGTTTCAAATCTGGAAAACAAACTATACACTGGGAGAACAGTGACAAATTCGAAACTCTGAAAAAATGATTGCACAACACCGTAAAAAAGAGTGTTGCACTTCTGAAGAAGGAAAACTCAAAAACAAAATTATGTTTGCAGAGATTTTTTTTTTTTTTTACCACTTTGCAAGCCTGCAAAACTCTGTTTTCAGAGTTTCAAAACTTTTTTTTTCACACATTCGCACACCAGTTTTCAGATCACCATTTACAAGGTTTCAACTCTGGAAAACAAACTAATACAGTGGGAGAACACTGACAAATCTGAAACTCTGAAAAATTGTTTGCGCAACATCGTAAAAAAAAAATGTTGCAGTTCTGAAGGAGGAAATCTCAAAAACAACAATGTTTGCAGAGATATTTTTATTTTTTTACATTTTGCAAGCTTGCAAATCTTATTTTTCGATCTTGCAAAACTGTTTTTTGTAAGATTTTGAGTTTTCGAACACTTAGTTTCAACCTTTCAGAACTTTATTTTCAGTTTTGAATCATGGCAGGATATTAATCCCATAGGATCTTGGTGCGGCAAAGTTTTCTGTTACGAACTGCTCCAAGACACGAAGGTAGAGATCCAAATGCAGCTTTAATGAAGGGGAAATCCAGACACGTAATCAAATAAACAGGCAAAAGGTCAAAACCCAGGTAGGCTGTCCAAACAAACAAAACAAGCAGGGGTCAGAGGCAAAAGAGTAATCCACGGAACAGGCAAGAAATCCAAAAACCAAGAGACAAGAAACCAGGGAAAATGCTCAGGAATGCAGTGCAACAACATACAAAACTTTGCAGTGAGTGATGGGGTGAACCAGGCTTATATGGGGTGAACTAAACAAGAAGATGAGATACAGGTGAATGTGATAATGAGTGCTGATGAGTCCAGACAGAGAATGATGGGAGATGTAGTCTGTGAGTGAACGTGAGAGTCTGGTGTGGAGTGCCCTCTGGTGGCTCTCAAGGGCACTCCAGCTGGTGACCGTTACAGCTTTAGTTTAAGTTTAACGTTTTAGTGTAAGTGTACTGCTTTAGTTTGAGTGTAATGTTTTAGTTTACGTGTAATGCTTTAGTTTAAGTGTAATGTTTTAGTTTAAGTGTAATGTTTTAGTGTAAGTGTAATGCTTTAGTTTAAGTGTAATGTTTTAATTTAAGTGTAATGCTTTAGTTTGAGTGTAATGTTTTAGTGTAAGTGTAATGCTTTAGTTTAAGTGTAATGTTTTAGTTTAAGTGTAATGCTTTAGTTTGAGTGTAATGTTTTAGTTTAAGTGTAACGTTTAAGTTTAAGTGTAATGTTTTAGTGTAAGTGTAATGCTTTAGTTTAAGTGTAATGTTTTAATTTAAGTGTAATGCTTTAGTTTGAGTGTAATGTTTTAGTTTACGTGTAATGCTTTAGTTTAAGTGTAATGTTTTAGTTTAAGTGTAATGCTTTAGTTAAAGTGTAATGCTTTAGTTTGAGTGTAATGTTTTAGTGTAAGTGTAATGATTTAGTTTGAGTGTAACGCTTTAGTTTGAGTGTAATGTTTTAGTTTAAGTGTAATGTTTTAGTTTGAGTGTAATGTTTTAGTTTAAGTGTAATGTTTTATTTTAGTTTGTGTAATGTTTTAGTTTAAGTGTAACGTTTAAGTGTAATGTTTTAGTTTAAGTGTAATGTTTTAGTTTGAGTGTAATGTTTTAGTTTAAGTGTAACGCTTTAGTTTAAGTGTAATGTTTTAGTTTAAGTGTAATGCTTTAGTTTAAGTGTAATGTTTTAGTTTGAGTGTAATGTTTTAGTTTAAGTGTAATGCTTTAGTTTGAGTGTAATGCTTTAGTTTAAGTGTAATGTTTTAGTTTAAGTGTAATGCTTTAATTTAAGTGTAATGTTTTAGTTTGAGTGTAACGTTTTAGTTTGAGTGTAACGCTTTAGTTTAAGTGTAATGTTTTAGTTTAAGTGTAACGCTTAAGTTTAAGTGTAATGTTTTAGTGTAAGTGTAATGCTTTAGTTTAAGTGTAATGTTTTAATTTAAGTGTAATGCTTTAGTTTGAGTGTAATGTTTTAGTTTACGTGTAATGCTTTAGTTTAAGTGTAATGTTTTAGTTTAAGTGTAATGCTTTAGTTAAAGTGTAATGCTTTAGTTTGAGTGTAATGTTTTAGTGTAAGTGTAATGATTTAGTTTGAGTGTAACGCTTTAGTTTGAGTGTAATGTTTTAGTTTAAGTGTAATGTTTTAGTTTGAGTGTAATGTTTTAGTTTAAGTGTAATGTTTTATTTTAGTTTGTGTAATGTTTTAGTTTAAGTGTAACGTTTAAGTGTAATGTTTTAGTTTAAGTGTAATGTTTTAGTTTGAGTGTAATGTTTTAGTTTAAGTGTAACGTTTAAGTGTAATGTTTTAGTTTAAGTGTAATGTTTTAGTTTGAGTGTAATGTTTTAGTTTAAGTGTAACGCTTTAGTTTAAGTGTAATGTTTTAGTTTAAGTGTAATGCTTTAGTTTAAGTGTAATGTTTTAGTTTGAGTGTAATGTTTTAGTTTAAGTGTAATGCTTTAGTTTGAGTGTAATGCTTTAGTTTAAGTGTAATGTTTTAGTTTAAGTGTAATGCTTTAATTTAAGTGTAATGTTTTAGTTTGAGTGTAACGTTTTAGTTTGAGTGTAACGCTTTAGTTTAAGTGTAATGTTTTAGTTTAAGTGTAACGCTTAAGTTTAAGTGTAATGTTTTAGTGTAAGTGTAATGCTTTAGTTTAAGTGTAATGTTTTAATTTAAGTGTAATGCTTTAGTTTGAGTGTAATGTTTTAGTTTACGTGTAATGCTTTAGTTTAAGTGTAATGTTTTAGTTTAAGTGTAATGCTTTAGTTAAAGTGTAATGCTTTAGTTTGAGTGTAATGTTTTAGTGTAAGTGTAATGATTTAGTTTGAGTGTAACGCTTTAGTTTGAGTGTAATGTTTTAGTTTAAGTGTAATGTTTTAGTTTGAGTGTAATGTTTTAGTTTAAGTGTAATGTTTTATTTTAGTTTGTGTAATGTTTTAGTTTAAGTGTAACGTTTAAGTGTAATGTTTTAGTTTAAGTGTAATGTTTTAGTTTGAGTGTAATGTTTTAGTTTAAGTGTAACGCTTTAGTTTAAGTGTAATGTTTTAGTTTAAGTGTAATGCTTTAGTTTAAGTGTAATGTTTTAGTTTGAGTGTAATGTTTTAGTTTAAGTGTAATGCTTTAGTTTGAGTGTAATGCTTTAGTTTAAGTGTAATGTTTTAGTTTAAGTGTAATGCTTTAATTTAAGTGTAATGTTTTAGTTTGAGTGTAACGTTTTAGTTTAAGTGTAATGTTTTAGTTTAAGTGTAATGCTTTAGTTTAAGTGTAATGTTTTAGTTTGAGTGTAATGTTTTAGTTTAAGTGTAATGCTTTAGTTTGAGTGTAATGCTTTAGTTTAAGTGTAATGTTTTAGTTTAAGTGTAATGCTTTAATTTAAGTGTAATGTTTTAGTTTAAGTGTAATGCTTTAGTTTAAGTGTAATGTTTTAGTTTGAGTGTAACGTTTTAGTTTAAGTGTAATGCTTTAGTTTAAGTGTAACGTTTTAGTTTAAGTGTAATGTTTTAGTTTAAGTGTAACGTTTTAGTTTAAGTGTAACGTTTTAGTTTAAGTGTAATGTTTTAGTTTGAGTGTAATGTTTTAGTTTGAGTGTAATGTTTTAGTTTAAGTGTAATGCTTTAGTTTAAGTGTAATGTTTTAGTTTGAGTGTAATGTTTTAGTTTAGTTTGTGTAATGTTTTAGTTTAAGTGTAATGCTTTAGTTTAAGTGTAATGTTTTAGTTTAAGTGTAATGCTTTAGTTTAAGTGTAATGTTTTAGTTTGAGTGTAATGTTTTAGTTTAAGTGTAATGTTTTATTTTAAGTGTAATGCTTTAGTTTAAGTGTAATGTTTTAGTTTAAGTGTAATGCTTTAGTTTAAGTGTAATGTTTTAGTTTAAGTGTAATGTTTTAGTTTGAGTGTAATGTTTTAGTTTAGTTTGTGTAATGTTTTAGTTTGAGTGTAATGTTTTAGTGTAATGCTTTAGTTTAAGTGTAATGCTTTAGTTTGAGTGTAATGTTTTAGTTTGAGTGTAATGCTTTAGTTTGAGTGTAATGCTTTAGTTTGAGTGTAATGCTTCAGTTTAAGTGTAATGCTTTAGTTTGAGTGCAATGTTTCCCTTTGGTCAGTAGAGAACATCACACAGGGTTTCGTAACCTCCAGTCCTGTGTTAACGTGTGTTCTCTAAACACTTGTCTTGAGATTTTGCTGCTGGTTTCTTCTAAATGTAAGCTGCCTGAACTTTAATCTCTCTAAAACATTTCTCAAATTTATACAGTATTACTGAATTATGAGAACATATTTAAGCACACACTCCAGACACATGCATGAAATGCTCCGCTGATAAACACACACTTTTGCACTGCAGAAGTTTCGGAAAGAGGCTTTTTCACTCATTTTTCAGATGGTATCTGTTAATCTCCCAATGAAAGCAGAAATGTTTGTTTGGGGGATTTCTCCTGAGGATGTTGTACACTAGTAACACTCGTAGACTCGTTGATGTGTGTATACTTCAAGCTGAGCACCTAAAAGCCATGTATCAGAAGGAAGTGGAAAGGTCATCTATCTTACAGTGGATCAATATTATGTTCTTTTGTTTGTCGATGGAAAAGGTTACATATATTTTGAAAGGTAAACTGTCTTTGCTTTTTGAGAATATTTGAAACACTTTATATCCTTTTTTTCAAACTCTGGTTTTAGTAATAAAATAAATGAGTTAGAAAGATAAAACAACTTCTTTTCACTCACATTTTATTACCACGAAACAATTAGTCATTTAATAATTTTCTGTTTTTCCTAAATTACCCCTTTTTAAATTATGATTTGCTTCTCTTGAATGCATGAATATTTCTAACTCTAATGTGTGGCTATCTGAATTGACCTGAGCCTTTTTCTTTGCTAGTTTTTATTTTATTTATTTTTATTATTATTATTATTATGTAAAAGAGAGCTAACTATTTTTATTATTGTTGTAATATACTGTATTACTATATATATACATATGTATTATGTAGTTATTTTACTAAAGCGCTTGTATTTACTGGACTTCAGATGTTCTGGGGATTAGCCTTGTCAAATTATTCATGCTCTTGATGTTTGAACGTTCAACATTTAATTAAAAAAAATGTCTCAAAAGCCACATCTGTCACGTGTCCTAAATGACACAAAAGTGTGCTTTGACACATTTTTAATGCACAGCATAAATATAATTGATTGTAGAAATAAAATGTTACACTCAAACTAAAACGTTACACTTAAACTAAAACATTACACTCAAACTAAAGCAGCAATAAAATGGCTGAAAGTCAGAAAGACAAATGCTGTACCATCGCACAAATTTCTCATCAGAAAACTATGAAAACTTAGGGATGTGCAATTGTGACAAAAATCTCAATTCTTAATAATTTGCTTGATGCAGAAATTTTTGGTTTTGAAATTACATACATATTTTGTGTGGTTAAACAGCATGCCATGATTCCTCTATAGACACGTCTGTTTCCGACTGTACATGCAGTCGATGTAAATATGTTCATTTGCCACACATACAGGAGTAAAGAGTGTTTTCACAGGACACACTTTATACAAGTGTCATTGACTACTTCATACTAACAATTTAAGCTTTTGATACAATGCACTTATTATTGCCAGTTAAAGACAACTAATAAAAAGTTTGCATACTGTAAATTTATGCTATATGCACTGAACTTAAAAATGACACATATGGCTGTATTCTGGTTTATAAATGCCTAGAATTAAATAGAATAAGACTGAAAACCATGTGTGTGTGAGAACAAGACACACATCTGTGACAACAAGAGTCTGTGGGAACCTGGAAAACCACTCACCTAGATATGAAGAGTTTATAGTGTGTGTGTGTGTGTGTGTGTGTTGGCGCCAGGGCTCTTTAACAATCAAAGCAGAGGGGTGTGTGCAGGGAGGAAGTCTCTGCCTGAAAATACAGGTGTGCTTGAGTATCAAAGACTGCTCTCTGAACACTAAACACACAGCGCTGCAGAGGGGGAGGTGTGTGTGTGTGTGTGTGTGTGTGTGTGTGTGTGTGTGTGTGTGTGTGTGTGTGTGTGTGACTGCTGCATGCATCATGTCGGCCCGTAGGATTTCCTGGATTTCCATTGACAAACGCTTGTGGAAATCTGTTGCTCCGGTGTAAATATGATCTTAGCAGAGGAAGTTCCCTTCAGACAACACAAACACACACACACACACACACGCTTCATCCAGTCGAGCTTTACACTGCACTGAAATACACACACAGCACAGTCTTTATCAAGATCATTATAATTAATACAGAAACTGGATGCTTCATATGTTTGAGTTGTGCCAGGTTTAACACATATAAATATATGAGTATAAATGTGTTCACGAGTTTGGCAACACTTTACAATAAGGTTCATTAGTTAACATTAGTAAATGTATTAACTAACATGAACTAACAATGAGCAATCCATATGTTACAGTATTTATTAATCTTTGTTAATGTTAGTTAATAATAATACAGCTGTTCATTGTTAGTTCACAGTGCATTAACTAATGTTAACAAACACAACCTTTGATTTTAATAACATATCAGTAAATGTTGAAATTAACATTAACTAAGATTAATAAATGCTGTAGAAGTATTGTTGATCATTAGTTCATGTTAACTAGTGTACATTAATGAACCTGATTGTAAAGTGTCATCAAGAGTGTGCAGTCATATTGTGTAGTTGTGTTTGCAGTTGATTGTTTAATTTGTGATAATAACACAATGAAACATGACATATTGTAGAAAAAGAAATTGCGAACACAAGCAAAAACAATGAAATATTAATAATTGATTATGACATAGTGAATTTCCTGTCCGCTTTTTGCTTTTCTATGCCTTTTTTTTTTTTTTTTGTATATTAAAATAAAACCTGTAACTGTATTTTGCCCCCCAAAAAATCTCAGATAAACACAATAAATAACCAAGTCAAGTGTTGTGTTCTTCCCTCATGTTGAAAATATTTAAACATAAAATATGTTTCTCATATTTTGATGTTTAATTGAATTCATCACTTTTGGACATGACTGTATGCACACACACACACACACACACACACACACAGAACGGTGGAGTTTCTTCTTCTTCTCATTATATTCAACTTATTTTTTTAATTTACAGGAAGAGGCAGAAAAGAGCTTATTAAAAGCTTCTACCTAAACATTTAATGTTCACTATATTAACATGGAAATTAATATGACAATCAAACTAATAGAAACAAAATAATCGTAACAACAGCCAATATCAAAAACCAGTAATTAATAATAATGAGAATGATATATTTTAAGAATTATAAATAAGAATTATGATGATATTTTATTAATAAATCAATTCAGGTTTATTTGTTTATTGTTTTTCACAATACATATTGTTTCAGATCTTTATGGAAATGCTTGTTTGTTTTCAGTAAAACACAAGTACAACCTGTGCTTGGAATGATTACAACACACAACTAATGTCAGATTAGTATAACGTGTGACAGTTGTGTGTGTCGATCCAGAGTTGCTGCAATTTTTGCAATTAATTCGTCAAAGTTAATAATAAAAGCACCTTATATTTCATGCATTAAAACGCTGAATATGAAAACATCAAGACTGAACTGTGTACAATATAGCGAAATAATAAAATGATGGATGAAAATGAAAACACACGTAATAAACTGTGGGAAAATGTTTGTTTGTTTCCAGATTTCCAGATTTCCTTCTGTCTGTTTGTTTGAGATCTGACATGTTGAGACACATCGAGCAGACGCTCTGACTGTCTGTGTGTGCCCGCGCGTGTGTGTGTGTGTGTGTGTGTGTGTGTGTGCCAGTGACAGAGCTGTATCAATGAAAGTGTGTATGAATGAACCATATGTGTGTTTGTGTGTGTGTGTGTGTGCCAGTGACAGAGCTGTATGAATGAAAGTG